>QFEM01007240.1:0-11859 GCA_003316205.1 Boletus bicolor
TAACTACAACAGAGTCAGGGATAACAGGGAAGTCAGGGCATAGGGTAATATGGAGGTACGAGATATTGGAAATGTACTTTACAGGATAGATGAAATGGAAGGGCAACTCCAGGGGACCGGAGTTGTGATATAGACGAGATAGGTCCAGAGTTGGGGCGTACAGCACTGGAGATGCCGGAGTTGGACTTAGGCGAATTATGGGATATGACAGTATCCAAGATTGTTATGATTTATCGCGAACAACAAACCACAAGGCTTGGTGCTACTTTGCAGGCTACACAAATCCTGGCTCAATGAAGAGAGAGAGTCCTTTCCATTCAATACAGGCCTACAATCAGGAACAAGTCCTGAAGGCAATGACCAGTGGAGTAGTGAACAAATGGATTAGACTGGGGATTCCAGTTGCAGAGTGTCTACTTTATATATTGTACAGGCATGTGCACAGACCATGCTGTGCATGAGAGGAACTACTATAAATAGACTGATTGATAGAAGCTAGGCATGGGAAAGATAGCAGAGATTAAATGGGGCTGTGTGAGAAGAGTGGAAATTAAAGAGTTGTGTGTACCATGAGGCATGACATCATTAGCTCTAGGCCTAGTCAGGTGATGGTTCTCACAGTCATGTGCACAGATCACATGACTGAAAAGAAGGGAATGCAAGTCCAAAAATGTTTGAAAATGTTCGTATTAGAACAACTACAACAAACAAGTCACTCACTGTTACTGTCACTGTTGCTACCATTGGCAATACTAGGATCAGTGGCAGTCTGATGCTTGAAAGACCTTTTATGGTGATGTTCCTTATTGTATACATTTGTGATATAATTCAAGTATTCTTCCTTGGTGTCGAGAGCTGTATAAAAGCCACTGCTGTGCCAGCATGATCAATGTTTCCCAAAAAAAACTTCATGAATTGTGATTGAATTTTCAGCACCTTGTCACTGAGGGATTTGAGTACCTAAACCACAGCAGGTATCAATTTGAGCAGGTCTTGGAATGTGATTCCAAGTGAATCAGAAAGGTGGCAGATGTTATGATTCTATCATGAATGACAAAACCACAAGGCTTGGTGCTATTCCGCAGGCTACACAACTCCTGGCTCAAGAATGAGATGGATCCTTTCTGTTTAATGCAGGCCTACAATCAAAAACAAATCCTAAAGGCAATAACCAGTGAAGCAGTAAACAAGTGGATTAGACTGAGGATTCCAGTCGCAAAGTGTCTACCTTATATAGTGTACAGGCGCACGCACAGACCATGCTATGTGTGAGAGGAACTACCATAAATAGACTGATGAAAGAAGCCAGGCACAAGAAAAGATAACAGAGATTAAATAGGGCTGTGTGGGAAGAGCAGAAATTAAAGAGTTGTGTATATCATGAGGTGTGATGTCATTAGCTCTAGGCCTAGTCATGTGATGGTTCTCACAGTCATGTGCACAGATTACGTGACTGGGAAGAAAAAGAGTGCAAATCCGAAAATATTTGAAAATGTTCATATTATAACACTACCCTCTTTTTAAGACTTGAATTCCAGATGAGTCATGGAAGATGCAGTTTCCATGAGGTTTTCAAAAGGAGTAAAGAGGGAGGCGAAAGAGGAAGTCGTAAGGCCACAAAGTTTATGAGAAGTGGATGGATTTTGTTTATGGAAATTGGCAATGGCCAAAGGGGTGGTGGTAATGATATTTGCCAATTCCCACATGCGATCCATTTCATTGTATCCTTTCCAATGGACCAGGTATTCAAGCTTTCTATTCTTTAGATGTGATGCAGTGACAAACTCAAACTCAAACTGTTCTTCACCACCTGCATCTACTTCAATCGCTTCAGGACAGACTTTGGGCTGTCTAGGTAAAGTATCCCTATATGGCTTTACGTGAGAGATGTTGATTGTGGGATGAATTAGAATGGTTTTGGGAAGTTTGAGACTGATGGCATTGGGAAGGACCATGCAAATAGTGTATGGTCCAATCCATTTTTGAGCTAACTTCTTTGCCATGTAAGGGAGATGGAGTTTGTCGGTGGACAGCCAGACTTGCTGTCCAATAACATAATTGGGTGCATCAGATCATCTTTTCTCCGAACTGGTGATCATCTGATTGCATGATTCTTCTAATGCCGCTTCTATTTCCTTGTGAGAACAGCCCACTTCTCCCGCAAACCCAGCTAATTTCCCTTCAAAGCCCATGCAAGAGCCATAATTTTGTGTGATATGGAAGGGAATTGAACCAGTAGCTGTGGTGACAGTGTTGTTGTGGGAGAATTGAGCCATTTTTAACCAATCAGCCCAATTGTGTTGCTTCTTTTCTACATAGATGTGGAGATATTGTTCTAGATCTCTATTAACACACTCTGTTTAGCCATCAGTTTGAGGATGATATGCCATAGAAATCTTCTGGTGGATACCAAGAAGTTTACAAATATTCTGTGTAAATGCAGACATGAATTAGAGTCCACAATCTGAGATGAGAGAGAAGGGAAGTCCCTGGGAACATCAAACGTGTCTTCCCATGGATGTTTCGCTACAGGAAGAGGCAGAAGCTTTCCTGCTGGTGCTTTTTGCTTACCCTTCGTGAGGGCGCACACTTGGCAGCTATCTACATAATGTTTAACATCTTTTGTGACACCAGGCCACAAGAAGTAACAAGTGAGGGTGTGGATGGTTTTAGAGTGACCACCATGTCTGGCAATTGGGAAATCATGACATAGAGTAAGGGGGTGAGTATGTAGGGAGAGAGGAACAAAAACTTTGTTTTTTGGATGTTTGAAAATGTTCATAATAGAATCAAAAAGGAAATCGTTCACCACGTCGACCCCCATTGAGGCTGACTCAGATTCCAACTTCAAATAAAAGTCTGAAGAGAGAGCGACAGGATTAATAAAAACAGAAGGCAGCAAGACCATGATATTAGTATTATGGTTCTGCACAGCCTTCCCATGATTCAGGCATCACGAAAGTGCATTGGCCCGACCATTTGAAGAACCGGGTTTATAAATAAAAACATAATTAAATTCCTATAGCACTGCGTGCCAACGGGCTTGACAACCACTAAGAGTTTGCAGTTTCTTCCAATATTCCAGGTTCTTGTGATTGGTCCAGATTTCAAATCTGTTCCAACCAATTAAATAGTGATGCCACTCTTCCAGCACCCAAATGACTGCAAGCAATTCTTTATTATAAATAGGGTAGTTGCACTCTGTGCTATCGAATGAATGAGGAATGAAGGCAATTGGCCTCCAATTACTGTCATTACATAAAGTGGAGAGCATGGCTCCTGTTGCGATATCCAAAGCATCTGTTTCAACCCAAACTTCTTGATTCCAATTTGGATAGGCTAGAAGAGGGGCCATGGTAAACTTCTTTTTAAGGGCATCAAATGCCACCTGTTGGTTGGGACCCCATGTGAACGGAACATCTTTCTTGGTAAGATTGTTCAGGGGGTGTGCAACCTCGGCAAAGCCTGAAATAAAATGTCTATAATAATTACATAAACCTAGAATCCTTGGAGCTGTTTTAGCTGGGTAGGAACCGGCCAATCCATAACTCCAGAAACCTTCTTTTCCTGCATTTCTACCCCCTTTGTAGATACAACCATACCAAGAAAGTCTACCTGTTCTTTCAAGAAGAAGCACTTAGAGGGTTTAATGTAAAGGTCATTATCATGTAAACAACAGAGAACCTCTTTTACAACATCTTCATGCTCTTCTCGAGTTTTCTTTGAAGTGAATATCATACAGTCATCAATGTAGATTATTACCACCACATACATATCGTTAAAGATGTCATTCATCATCTGTTGGAAAGTGGGAGGGGAATTAGTCATGTCAAAATACAGTGACTCCAAAAACCCTTTCAATGTTTAACCCTGATGTGGTGCACAAAGCACACCGCAAACACCCCTGGGAATTTCGCTTAGGTATAGTGGAGCCAAACAAAGTAAAAACCCTTAGCTACAAATTGGTCTTTTGGCCATGTGATTTGACCCAGATTTGGCAGAGATATGGGCATTTGGACTTGACTACTGCTTTCATGCCAGACTTCTTCAAGTGGAGGCGAATAGTATTAGCAGAGAGAGGCTGGTTGATGATGTTAGAGAGTGCTTTGGTCACCTGGATAGCATTCTCAGCCTTTCCAGTGCAGATGAGATGCTGAGCATGATGGATATTGGTGGCAGAAAGCTTGATAGAACAACCTCCAAGAGACTTTGAAAGAGTAGAATGCTCTTTGGAGCAAAGTCTGGATATAGTGGAAGGGCTCACACCAGTTTGCTTGGCAATATCTTCACCAGAGCAACCAGCATCAAGTAGAGAAAAAACTCTTTGCTGTTAAGAAAAAGAGAGGGATCTGACCATGGTAGTGGTTGGGAATCAAGAAGTATGGGAACTTTTTTGAACTCAGACACAATATTTATTGTGTGTCTTTGTTTGTATACCCAAACAACTGCAATTGCACTTGAAATCTACAAGATACCTATCTCAGATTCAAAAGTGAAAAAACCCTTTCAATGACATTGCTGTTTTAAAATGGCCATATCTCTCCCAAATCTGGGTCGAATCACATGACCAAAAGGCTGATTTGTAGCTAAGGGTTTGTACTTTGTTTGGCTCCGCTATACCTAAGCAGAATTCCCAGGAGTGTTTGCAGTGTGCTTTGCACACCACATTAGGGTGAAACATTGAAAGGGTTTTTGGAGTCACTGTACATTATGGTGGGCTCATATGCCCTGATGGGAGTGACAAAAGCACCCTTTCACTTGTCACCTTCCTTGATTCGTACATTATTGTAGCCCCATCGAAGATCTAGGGCTGTGAATAAGTCAGCATTCTTGAGCTGATCAATTAACTGTGGGATCAAGGGTAAGGGGTACAAGTTTTTGATGGTACCTTCATTTAAATAGCAATAGTCCATTACCATGCGCTTTTTTCCGTCTTTTTTAGAAATAAAAAATATTGGGGATGTTTGGGGGGATTTAGAAGGTTTGATATATCCCTTCTTTAGTTCCTTGTCAATAAACATGTGGACTTCATTGATTTCTATATCTAAGAGTGGTATTACCCAACCCTTCTTTGGGATGAAATCCGACTTGAGATCAATGGTGTGATCCCAAGGTTTTCGAATAGGCATATGTTTGGATTCTTTTTCCAAAAATATGTCTAGAAACTTGCAGTAGGTCTCTGGGACCTGTCATTTTAGTCCTTCTTCTATCGTATGTAAAACAGCCAGAGAAGAAGAATGAATTGGGGGTCCAAGTCCCATGATTTTACAATATTGAGTGCAGCAAGGAAAAGAAATTGTTTGAAGAGTCCAATCAATCTCGGGATTATGGCAATAAAGCCAGTCATACCCGATGATCGTTCAATGTGTTCCAATTTTCAAAATGTAAGCATCAATGGTCTCATAATGTCCTGCTATCTACATGATAAGCATGACCGCATGTCTGATTTGACCAATAGTGTTATAACTCTATCGCGAATAACAAAGAAACCACAAGGCTCAATGTATCTTGCAGGCTACACGTGTCCTGGCTTGACGATGGAGAAGAGTGAGAGCCCTTTCTGTTTAATGCAGGCCTACGATAAAGGAACAAGTCCTCAAAGCAATGACCAGTGAAGCAGTAAACAAATGGATTAGACTGGGAATTCCAGTCGCAGAGTGTCTACCTTATATAATGTACAGGCATGTGCACAGACCATGCTGTGCATGAGGTTTACCATGAGGTATGACATCATTAGCTCTAGGCCTGGTCATGTGATGGTTCTCACGATCACATGCACAGGTCACGTGATTGGAAAAGAAAAGAGTTTAAGTTGGAAAAGGTTGAAAATGTTCGTATTATAACAAATAGCTCCTTCAGAGCTGTTACGAACTTCCGACCAACAACCAACCAAGGAAGAGAGGAACAAGGAAAGGGATAGGGAAAGGGGAGGAAACGAGTGGTCGAAGTCCGTACTAGGGTTTGACTGACCTAGCGGCGGTATCTTCAGTAACGAGCGACTATAGTGAGGTTCATGAGTAGTCGTGAGGAAACGTTAAGAAGTCATAAGGAAGTAGTCGTAGGTTTGAAGAGGATGACCTTGAACCTGAAAGGGAAGACCATAGACGGAGGTCTAGACCGAAGGATAGGGGTTTTAGTCGGGATTACCCATAACCGAAGAAGGGACAAGGTTTTGCAGCGGGATAACCTGTAACCGTAAGTAGCTAGCCAAGTCCGGCATAGCAATAAACAAGAAATGCGGCAGAGCCTATACCCGGATGCCGTCTTCAATCCTATAATAATAGTACCGAACCCGAATTCCATAGATGGAAGGGGCAACGTTAGACAGCCTATTCAGGGGGAGTTGCTGACCAATAACTGCGAAGAGCGTCACGGCAACCAATGGACGATAAGAGCCAGCATGAATGATGAAGTGAACGGAAGAGTCAAGGATAAAAGGAGACAGTGGCGGACTACCCGATAACCGAAGTCAAAGGTGGTGGAGGAGGTAGGGGTAGTCCAATCTATAGGCTTTATACATGTCCCTTGATGGGCGGCCAGGAATCACCTGAGGGCCCAGGAACAGAGGTGGCGCAATAGGGTACGAGCTGATGAGGCTAACCTGCTAGAAGCTAAGGCAAGATACCAAAGACGACTAGAATCGAACTGGAGAGTTCGATCCCAGAAGTCCCTAGCTTATATATTAATGGGAAAGGGGCACAGCCCCGAATGACAAAGCGTCTAAGGTAACGAGCGGGAGTTATGCTACTGGAGGATAAGGGATGTATGTAAGTAGCATGGTAGGGGAGATAAGAGAGAATATCGCCATAGGACGATAGGGGAAATGAACAGTGCCTTGTGGGCGGAGGGTATGACGTATGGTGGGAGAACCGAGGAGATAAGAGACACGTCATGGGAATAAACGGATATAAAAGGATAGAGGGAAACGGAGATTAAAGAGAGGAGGCGGTCTAGGCGTACCGCGTGTGATGCGTGAGGTATGACGTCAGAGATAGGGCGATTAAGAGATAGGGAGCCCGGACCGAAGTCTGGACCGATGACGTCAGGGTCTTCGAGATAAGGAGAGGGATGAGAAGGGAGAAGTATCAGGTGAGATCACGTGAGGAGGAAGAGCAGAAGTCACGTGATGCAAGTCTAGAGTCACCTGATAGGGGAAAGGAGTGGTCAGATGACCGTGGGAAGTTATCACGTGATTGAGAAGAGTGGAATGACAGAGAGCACGTGATGGGAATAGAGGAAGGTGCATGTGATCGTGGGAACGAGTCACGTGACCGAAAAAGGAAAGGAAGAAAAGAAAGGACTCAGCATAAGGCCTGGGGTATTGCAGCAGATGACTAGCAAAAGTGCAAGGTTAGTGGTAGTTATGAATGGATTCATAACAAGAGCCATCCATATTATGTATTTTTATGGGGTTTTCTAGAGTATAAAAGGGAATTCCATGATGGAGGATGTAATCATGATCAATAAAAGTGTGGGAAGCTCCTGAATCCAAGAGAGCTTTGAACTGGTATGCTTCCCACTGGCCATTTCACTGACAGTGTACAATGGTCTCAAGGAAGAATTCTCTGCTGAATGACAACATTGTTGTATGGTGCATAGTGACCTTAGAATTGAGGGGTTTATAAATAGAAGATATTTTTTGTTGTTTTGTAAGAGAATTAAGCACACTATTTTTTAACTCCAGTGCCACACTCAATTGAGACACTCCTATGGAGGAGGCCAACATACTATGTAATACAAGAGAAAAATCAGAAATCAGAAAATTGGAATCTGTACAAGAATGAAATTGTTCAGGCATATGAACACCCTCTATGTTCACATGCTGTTGCCTTTTAA
This sequence comes from Boletus bicolor, assembly GCA_003316205.1. NCBI lineage: Eukaryota > Fungi > Basidiomycota > Agaricomycetes > Boletales > Boletaceae > Boletus > Boletus bicolor. Next base: position 7,837 of record QFEM01007240.1, read on the forward strand.
AGCCTCGGCTGCGTGTTGCTTTGCCTTAACTTCAAATTTATTCCAATAGAAAGCTTCTGCTTCTTCAGAGATGTAAGATCTGTGATCGGCATTTGGTACTGCAGCTGCCAAGGCCAGTGTGGAGGGAAGGGGATGTCTGGGATAGTGTTGGACCACTAGGCCACTTGCTGTATGTTGTGTTGGGATGTGACAACGTACTGTTCTGAATTATAATTTGTTGCCATTGTTGTGGCATGCGGGTGGGAGGTTTGTATGGGTTTTTGGGGCAATTGGGCTTGATATGACCTGGCAGACCACACAGGTAACATGTCCTGGTGTCTGGAGTGGGAGGTGGCACAGCCTGCTGCATGTTAATCTCCATTGGGGCCCCTTGGCCTGGTTGAGTGCCATAAGGCATGAAGGTTGAATAGGAGGAAGAAGGTGGGTAAGAAGGGGGAGCAAAATGTCCAGGAGGACAAGTGAAACAACCACCAGAAGGGGAGCCTCTCTCTACCACCATTTGCTCAAATGCTCTGCCAAAGTTCTTGTAATGGATCAAGAGGTTGTCATAATCCATATCATTGGCAAGGTAGTGCATTTGAGTTCTTTCGTATACTCGGAAGTCAACTGCCTTCTTGAGGAGAGTAGCCACATGCCAGTTGTCTATATTGGCATCTTCTTTCAGGAAAGTGAAATGCTGAATGAAGAGATCAATGGGGTGCCTGTTTTGTTTGAGCCCTTCTAATTTCCATAATGCCTCATGAGCAAGGGCATCAATGCGGAAGAATCCTTTCAGTTCTGTTTCCAGAATTGTCCAAGAAGCCCAAGTGGCATCTCCCCTTTTACCCGTAATGTTACCATCTGTGTCACACGTTTCAATGTCTTCCCTTTCAAGGTACTTTTCTAACGTAATTTGGGCAAAGCCTGCTGCCTTCCCTTCTAGGTGAGAGAGCACAGCCAGGATCAGGAGCTTGTCATTTTTCCATTGCTGGGCTCCTGCCCATAGCCAAACTCACACCCACCAAAGGTGGAATGTTTCTCTATTTCCATCCCAGTTTCCCGGGTTGGAGACCTTCTTGGTTACATTGTTCTTGTCTGCCTCTTGATTTGTGGTGAGGACCCTTTGGAGGAGGTCAGCTAATTGTGTGGGAAGTGACATATTTTGGTACGGGGTGGAGGACAGAGCAAGGGCAGAGGTAAGGACAGAAGTGGTCAAAGAAGTAGTGGTGGTGGTTCTGTTCGAATATGAAGGGATAATGATCTTCTCTTTGGAGATCATGATGAGGCCAATAGACCTTTTTGGGGTGAGATGATGACAGAATCTTGAAAGTCTTCTTTCATTTCCTTACTGTGCAGACTATTCCAATCACACTCTAGGGAAGCTACAAATTTGCTAACATAAAAAGTACTTCTTTGAGCGGAGATAGTATCTCCTTCTTCTTTGGCCATTCCAAAGGTGACTGCAGCGATCTGGATTATCTATGATGACTACTAATGACTACTGGCTCAGCCACTGGCAGCACGACAGCTGTGATCTGATGTTGCCCTATGCAAACAAGGCATGAACCTCACACGGTATCACCTCAAGGAGGGAAGAGAAGTTTCTATCTAACACAATCTAAGCTTGCCACTTAAGGCACACCCTAAAAGTGGCAGGTATAAGGAAATGGAAAATTGTAGAAAGCTCTGGCTAGCAGCACTAAGTCCCTTATTAATTTTGAAGGGACCTTGTGACAGGTGAGCGCAAATCCCAATGTCCCTTTAGCTCTAGGGTCCGAGTGTTGTGTATGACAGTCTAATCCAAGTGTTATGATTCTATCATGAATGACAAAACCACAAGGCTTGGTGCTATCTCGCAGGCTACACAAGTCCTGGCTTAAAAATGAGATGGGTCCTTTCCATTTAATGCAGGCCTACAATCAGGAACAAGTCCTGAAGGCAATGACCAGTGAAGCAGTAAACAAGTGGATTAGACTGGGGATTCCAGTTGCAAAGTGTCTACCTTATATAGTGTACAGGCATGCACACAGACCATGCTATGCATGAGAGGAACTACCATAAATAGACTGATGAAAGAAGCCAGGCACAGGAAAAGATAACGGAGATTAAATGGAGCTGTGTGGGAAGAGTGGAAATTAAAGAGTTGTGTATACCATGAGGTGTGATGTCATTAGCTCTAGGCCTAGTCATGTAATGGTTCTCATGGTCATGTGCACAGATCACGTGACTGGGAAGAAAAGGAGTGCAAGTTCACAAATGTTTGAAAATGTTTGTATTATAACAGCAGATAGTGGAATCAATGCTCTGAAGCACAGCACCATTAGCCATGGCAGTACTTTGGCACCCACTGGTAGTGATTTTGTCTGAGGTACAGCTGCACTTCTTGCCCTTCAGTTGGGAGATGACAGAAGGGGCTGATTGTGTGGATGGAGGTGGGAAGGGCCAGTGGTTGGAGCTGACAGATAGACAAGATAACTGATGCTTGCTGGAAAACTGTGCTGACTCAGATGGAATGGATGATGGTAGGGGCATTGACAAGGTGATAAATGGAATGGATGATGTTGGGGGTATTTTGGATGAGGTGGCAGATGGAATGGATGACAGTGGGGGCATTTTGGACAAGGTGATAGTGAGGGCATTTATGGCTACTATAGTTGATAGGATAGCATTGGTAATGAGGTTGTTAGAAAGACCACTGAAAAACAAATTGGTGTGTTGATGGGGATGGTGGCTTCGCTCATGTTCATCATGTTTGTATTGGCAGAAGGGACCAGTATTGATGCTTGCCCAGGGTGGAAGACAGCAGCACCAGTAGCACTACCTCCCCCTGGCATGATTTCATCCATTTTCTTGAGGTGACACCATTCTTTGTTTCCGAACTCTTTGAACATGATGGTTTGCTGGAAAGAAATCAGTAGCATATTCCATACAATCTGTGAATATCATATATGTACCTTTTTGGCCAGGAACTCATTAAAGAGTGTCTGATCTTTGTTATAATATGAACATTTTCAAACATACATTCTTTTCTTTTCCAGTCATGTGATCTGTGCACATGACCATGAAAACCATCACATGACCAGGCCTAGAGCTAATGACATCATACCTCATGGTATACACGACTCTTTAATTTCCACTCTTCTCACACAGCCCCATTTAATCTCTGTTGTTCTTTCACATGCCTGGCTTCTATCAATCAGTCTATTTATAGTAGTTCCTCTCATGCACAGCATGGTCTGTGCGCACGCCTGTACAATATATAAAGTAGACACTCTGCAACTGGAATCCCCAGTCTAATTCACTTTGTTCACTACTCCACTGGTCATTGCCTTCGGGACTTGTTCCTGATTGTAGGCCTGTATTGAATGGAAAGGACTCTCTCTCTTCATTGAGCCAGGACTTGTGTAGCCTGCAAAGTAGCACCAAGCCTTGTGGTTTGTTGTTCGTGATAAATCATAACAATCTTGGATACAGGCAATGTTTGCAGCTCACTGGTTATTCCAGTGAATGCCAGACTTGTTTCACCAGGTACAGATTGATGAGTGAACATTTCTGAGCTGGATGTGCTGTGGTAAAGTAAGATCAAAAAGGGTTATGGATGCAACCTATCTGCTGTTATGATCTATCGCGAACGACAAACCACAAGGCTTGGTGCTAACTCACAGGCTACACAAGTCCTGGCTCAATGAAGAGATGGGTCTTTTCCATTTAATGCAGGCCTACAATCCAGAACAAGTCCAGAAGGCAATGACCAGTGAAGCAGTAAACAAGTGGATTAGACTGGGGATTCCAGTCACTAAGTGTCTAGTTTATATATTGTACAGGCATGCGCACAGACCATGCTGTGTGTGTGAGGTTCTACCATAAATAGACTAAGTGAAGAAATAAGGCACAAGAGAAGTACATGGAGATTTAATAGGGCTGTGTGGGAAGAGTGGAAATTAAAGAGTTGTGTATACCATGAGGTACAGTCATCCACCACCGTTTGGGCCAGTGTGAAAAAAATACATCATTTGGCCCATGTTTTTATATTACACTTGTTTA
>QFEM01007250.1:0-13021 GCA_003316205.1 Boletus bicolor
GGTCACTTAATAGTAGACCAGAGACTTAGGACGACGAGTAAAGGATAAAGGCTGGGATTGCCTTAGCACAGATCGAGATACAAGGGTAAATCGAAGGAGGTCTAAGCTAAGGAATTGTATCGTAAAAGGAGGGTTTATATACCCCTGGATACGCGCATGGGCCAGGTGCAGAATACCTCGGGATCGGGATAAACCGTGGGATAACACGTATGGAGTCGGAAGAAGCGCGTATCCTGTGTATCGTGATAAATTGGATCAAGGAAAGAAGAGAACCAAGGACATGTGCATGGAGCATGTGAAACACGTGTCCGACTACCGTGGGAACGATCAATGAAGACAAGGGTCAAGGGGAAAGTGCCTCCGGTATGGAATAGGTGGAAGCCGGAGGCGGAGAAAAGGAAAGTAGTCCAAGGGACGAGCGAGGGCACGAAGGATACGTACGCCAGGCGCTGGTAGTACAAGGATACTGAGTAAACGTAGCAAATGAAGGAAAGAAAGAAAAGAAATAGAGAGTCGTAACAATGGGCTGGAGTTCCTCATCTGGACATCGGATGAAGAGGATACTGGCGATGGCGTAGTCGGAGGCATCAGTTTCTACAATCGTCGGAGTATCAGGTATCCAATGGGTGAGGATAGGAGCAGAGGTGAAAGTGTCTTTCATGGTGTGGAAGGTGGAACAGCAGTCATCACCGAAGGACCACGGAGTGCCTTTGCAAGTGAGGCGAGTCAAAGGAATGTCGATGTCAGAGTAGTTTGCTATAAAGTGACAGTAGAAGTTGGCAAAGCCGAGGAATGATTGAATGTCCTTCACTTTCCAAGGCTCCTGCCATTCCTGTATAGTCTTGATCTTGTCCAAAGACATGGTGAGACCGGAGGGTGAAAGGAAATAACCGAGATACTCAGTAGTGTCTGTGGACCACTTGCACTTCTCAGGCTTCGCGTAGAGGCCGTGTTTATGGAGTCACCGGAGGACTTCCTAGACATGCTCCTTGTGGGAAGTGGGGTCCACAGAATAGATGAGGATGTCATCCAAGTAGACTATAATGCAAACATCAAGGAGATCAGCAAAAACAGTGTTGACAAACCGCTGAAAAGTTGCTGGGGCATTCATAAGACCAAATGGCATAATGAGCCACTCATATGAGCCATAGTGCATCTGAAAGGACATCTTCCATTTGTCTCCCTCCGAAATGCAGACTAACTGGTAGGCATGCCGGAGGTCGATCTTGATGTAGATCTTAGCTCAGCTCGGAGCATTGAGGAGGTCGGAGATATGGGGAAGTGGATAGCGGTCTTTTTTCATGATCTTGTTCAGTCCTCGGAAGTCAACACAAAGACGGAGGGAACCATCCTTCTTGCAGACAAAGAGGACCGGAGCGGCATGAGGAGATGAGGAGGGATGGATGAACCCCATTGCTAGGTGCTCATTGAGGAACTTCTGAAGGAACTCAAGTTCGGAGGGTGAGAGAGAGTACGTAGTTCTGATAGGAGGTGAAGTACCATCTTCCAGGTCAATCTTTAAGTCGTGCTCGCAATGTGAAGCGAGCATATTGGCTTTACTTTTGCTGAAGACATTGGCGAAGTCATGGTACTCCGGAGGAATACTAGTGAGGTCAACAGGCTTGGAGGTGACAGAAGTGGAACGGAGATCACTCTCCTTGGGGCAGATCTGCATACTAAACTGCATGGAGCCCTCGAGGCAACAGGCCAGTGTGGATGCAGGGGCACTGATGATCACAATCGGAGGAGCTTTGCAGTCGGAGAAACTGGTGGGATCGGGTGGGGTCGGATCAGCTGGAGGCTGCAGAGAGAAGCTTGAAGGTGCTGGCAAACTCTACTCTGGTGCATGGAAAGAGATACTGCTCGAAATCCAGTCAATCAACAGATTGTGGTAGGTGAGCCAGTTGTGTCCTAAAACAAGGGAGCAGGAAGAATCCAGCAGAGTGACATAAAATGTTGTCAGAGTGATATTGCCAGTAGGGAATTGGACGGAAAGGTTTATGGCTCGAGTTATCATACTGTTGGTTGTTCTGTCAAATAAGCAGAGTTGTAATGGAGGTACGGGGTAGGTTGAAAGACTATGTTTATTAACAAATGATGTATCAATGAAACAATCAGAGGAGCCGGAATCTACGAGAGTGTGGAAAGGTGAAATCGGGTAGGAGGCTAAAGAAACTAAAGGCATAAGTGACTTGGGATCTGAGAGAGCGGACATGTTGAGACGGATCTCCTTTGTTGCACAGTCAGGATCACTGTGACCTCCTTCCCATGCGGAGCTATGGAGATTGGGAACTATTTTTTTGCCTCAGAGGAGGCCTCCGGTTTGGTTTGCAGAGTGGTAGTAGTGGCATGGCCTTTGGACACATGAGAAGTAGACCTTGGGCAGTCCTTGGCCATATGTCCTGCGTGACTGCAAAACATGCAGAGCTTCTCATTGAAGCGGTGCTTTCGTTCGGTGGCGGTCAGCTTGCTGTCCTTGCTGAGTTTTGACCAAAGGTCGGGTTTCGGGGGAGAAGAAGAGGTAGAGGCAGCCTTACCCTTGGAGTCCTTGGAGTCCTTGGAGCTACCGGAGTTGGAGGATTTGTTGGAGGATTTAGAGGAGGAGGACAGAGTGGGCTTTGTCTGACGATTGATTTCAGACTTGCACTCCCAATAGCATGCGTCAATAGACTAGGCGAGATGATGAAGGTTGGAAAGCGTCGAAGGTTTCTGACACGAGAAACTTCGTCCTTGATGCGGTCAGGAAGTCCATTGTAGAAATGGTGCCAGAGGGCACCTTCTCCGTATTCTCAAACCTGTGAAGCTACGTGGTTAAACTCTACCACATACTTGTTGATTCTCTGGCCATCCTTCATTGAAAGATGGTTGAGTTGATGCTCTGCATCTCCGACAGGATCATGGGGACCAAAGTTGGTCTGAAGCTCAGAGACGAACTCTGTGAAGTTGTCCATCCATAGCAGACAGACGTCCAGTTCTTCCATCTGGAGTGTTACGACTTCTCTTTTCCTTCTTACACTTGCTTCGTCTACTCAGCCTACTTGTACTACCAGTGCCAGGACCATGCATCTTCCATGTCCTAGCTCATCCATTGGACCTTATTCCTTTTCTCCACCTCCAGCTTCTCCATGCTCTCTACTGGAGGTGCATTCCATTTGTCTCACACCTTCATTGATTCTTCTCACAATAGTTGGACACATGCTTTACATGCTTCATACACATGTCCATGCTTCTTCTTCTTGCTCTGATCCTTTTTGATACAATACACAGGATACACGCTTCTCCCGACTCCATATGCGTTATCCCACAGTTTATCCCGATTCCATGTTATTCCACACCTGGCCTGTGCACGTATCCAGATCTATATAAACCCTTCGTTTTACGATATGATTCCCTAGCTTAGACCTCCTTCAAGTTACCTAGAGCACCCCTCTTGTACCTCGCCTCTGCTAGGCAATCAACACCTTATCCTTCTATCAGGAACTCTCTAAGTCTCCAGTCTACTTCTGAGTGACTGCTCCTTGTTCTTCCTTCTATAAGGAATCCTTGTCAGCCTACGGGTATCTACCCCAGTCGAACCCTTGTCCTTGTCGGCCTACGAGCTCCCACTCTAGCCGAACCCTTGTCACCCACATGTAGGAAACCCCTAGCGTGTACCCCTTGTCCCGCACATACTGTAGGAAACCCCTAGTGTGCACCACTTCGTCTCGTACATAGGGAAGACCCTAGTGTACACCACTTTGTGTGCCTGTAGGAAATCCCCAGGTGCTACTGTGTCATTGCCCTCCAAGCGACTCCTAGTCAGTGAAGGCCCCATTATGATAGCCTCCCGGCCGTCGTAACATGGAGTAGGTCTGGTTCAAACCATTCCAGCGCCATGCCCTTGAGGTAGGACTGTGCAAAGGTCACTTTAGTGCGGTCCTGTTCGAAAGCCTTAGGGTGGTCTTGGAAGTTCAACTCGCATTGTACCAAGAAGACTCAGAGTTTGCAGGGGTCCATCCCGTCAAACTGGTCGGGTTCTTGGACTTTGGTGTGAGGAGCAGATGCAGGGGCAGGATGACGGGAGGAACAAGCAAGGCCATTAATGGCACTCACAAGCTGAGCAAGGGTGTCTCGCGGTATGAGCTCATCATCGGAATCAGAGGAGTGATCACTGTCGTCACTGAGGAAGTCGAAGTTGTCATCTGACGGATCATCTCTAGGAAAGTCTGGGTCATCCAGAGGACCACCATCATTGGATGGAGTATGGAAGCCAGGCACTCCTTTGCTTGGGCACCAGCTGGAATGTGATGGGGAAGGAGAGGGGTCTCCTTTGAGGTCAAGCTTGATGATACATGCTCCTGGAGTAGGAGACTGTGGTCGGGGGCACTCTTGTGAAGCGGAGATGGGGGTACGTCGAGCGGAGAAGCTTTGGAACTGGTCGACGAGTTCAAGACATCAACAACTGCTCCTGAACATGCTAAGAGGGTTGAAACAGGGAAAAGCATTGGTAGGTGTGCCGATGGCACGGCTCTAGATCTAGTGACACAAGTAGACATCATGGGTGAACTCTGGAACAAGTACGGGTTTGAATATACTGTTAAGACTGGATCAACTCCAATATGAACTCCAGAACTCCGGAGTTATGTATGAGGCAATGGGACTTCAGCTTCACTGTATGTGGTGCGCCCTTGTCTGAGTCCAGTGTCCTGTATTTACGGAGGTGGTCAGAGGGTGAACAAGAGGTTACAAGTAACCTTAGTTCAACAGAGGTTGGATCAGAGATGAGCTGTCAAGACTCAGAGATGATCAGAGAGAGGTGGAGATGAGTCTAATGCATTATTTAAACTGAGGTACATGCCCTATCGGTAAGTACTTATATACAGTGTATAAACGGGGACAGAGGAGTAAGTCCAAGGGTCCAAGTATTTTCGGGGGTACAAGTATTTTCAAGGGGATGAGTATTTTCTAGGGTGAGTAACGAGATGGAGGAAACTAACCGAAGGGTCAACAGGTAATTTACAGGATAGTTGAAACGGAGGGGCAACTCCAGGGGACCAGAGTTGCGATATAGACAAGATAGGTCTGGAGTTGGCATGTACAGCACCAGAGATGCCAGAGTTGGACTTGGGCGAATTATGGGATATGACATCTTGTAGGTTTCATGTATTTCACACATATACATCTCAAATAGAATACACAGTGGTTTTTGAGACGTGGAGAATAGTTCTACCTCAACTTTGTTCTGTACAATGAGATTAGCATAGGTGGTGATGTATCTATGCACTACTCTAATTCATCCCCTCTGCCTGTTGATATTGGTCACCAATCACTCAAGACCCTCATACAACCCATCATCTAATAAGCTCATCCTCATTCAGCATTTGTTGAAGCTCTTCACACACCTCCAAGACATGTTCCCAATCACCATCCTATATTATTCCACATCAACCAGTCTTTCAACATCACCGTATATCTAGTACTCACCTGAATATACAATGTTTGCTGTCTGAAATCAAGTTTATCAGCAGTTTCAGTAACATTCATCACATCAGAAAAATCTTACTTGTTGGTGAAGACTAGAGGCACACCCTGAAACTCATCCTCATTCAGCATTTGTTGAAGCTCCTTGCACACATGACATGGCTGTTACAACGACCGAGGTGGTAGTCATAATGGGGCCTTCGCTGACAAGGAGTCACTTAGAGAGCAACGACACAGTATCGCCTAGGGGATTCCAAAGGGCGATTGAAGTGGTGTGCACTAGGGTTTTCCTATGCACAGGACGAAGGAGTGCACACTAGGGTTTTCCTATGTGCGGGGACAAGGATTCAACTAGAGCGTGAGCTCGTAGGTTGACAAGGGCAAGGATTCAACTAGAGCAGATGCTCATAGGCTGACAAGGATTCCTTTAGAAGGAATAACGAAGAGCAACCACTCAGAAGTAGGTTGGAGACTTAGAGAGCTCGGGTCAAAGGGTAAGGCATATAGATTACCTAGCAGAGGCAAGGTACAAGAGGGGTACTCAAGGTATCTCGAAGGAGGTCTAAGCTAGGGAATTGTATGATAGAACAAAGGGTTTATATAACCCCGGATACGTGCACGGGCCAGGTGCGGAATAACACAGAGTCAGAATAAACCGTGGGAGTACGCATATGGAATCGGAAGAAGCATGTATCCTGTATGTCAGAACAATAAGGATCAGAGAAAGAAGGAAGAACCATGGACACGTGTATGGAACAAGTGAAGCACGTGTCCAACTATTGTGAGACAATCAATGAAGATGTGAGACAATAGGAATGCACCTCTGGTAAGGAGTGAGAAGAAGCCAGAGGCAGAGAAAAGGAATAAGGTCCAATGGATGAGCCAGGACGAGGAAAATACAAGGTCCTGGCGCTGGTAATACAAGTAGACTGAGTAATTGTAACAAGTGTAGGAAAGAAATGAAGAGTCATAACATTACTCCCTTAGTAAGGTCAAGACTGCGACAAAGACAAAATTGTTTTTTAATAGAGGACAGGCCCACCAACCGGGGATCCAGTGATGTTTCTGTAGGCAGTGTCATCCCAGACATCTTCCTGGTCTGAATAGTTTTGCTTGTAGAGCGGAGAGGTGGATCGCCTGACGCAGCGAGTACAACGAGGTCTGTGGGGATGATGTGGGGTTCCAGAGGAACCGGAGGACCTAGAAGAAGAAGATCCCGAAGACATCTGTCTTGGGGGAGGGACACGATGAGGAGAAGGGGATGGGGTTTGGTGATGGAGAGGACATTGGTTAAGGATATGTCCTGGTGCCCAACGGAGGCACGAGGAACACTGATGGAAGGGGCAATCTATCTTGAAATGGCCAAGGCGGCCACATTCGTAGCAAGACTAGTGAGCACGAGGATGGGTGGAGGGGAGGGGAAGGCAACCATCAGCACCAGTCCAGGCAGCATCAATGTGTTTTATCATGTGGATCTCTTTGGTGGAGAGTGGAGTGGTACTGGCCTGTGGAGTAGGCACAGCAGGTGGGTTGGGGACATGAACTGGAGTCTCGACCTTGGCAGGTGAGACAGTAGGGGTGGCATGCCGGGTGGTCCAGTGATGTTCCTCAGCAAGGGTGTTATGGAGTTCCTTGGAAATGGGCCAAGTCTGGGTGGCGAGGGCGAGGAGGTAGCGACGCAAGTCCCGAAGGAAGGTCAGTATACTGAGCTGATGGAGGGCAATGAGGAGATGACACTGGGTCTCCTTGGCGTCGTGATGAATAAAGTGCACAACATAGGATCGATTGGCGTTGGCTGCAGGGATGTGGGCCATGGTGATGATATTAAAATTTGCCAGGTAAGCGCTATAGAGCACATAGAGCGGGGGAGGAGACATCTAGGTAACAATCCACGGCTGTGGCAAGACCAGGATCAGTGATCAATTCTGTGAGTTCACAGATCTCAAAGATGGTTGGCAGGCCGTCTGAGAGGCAGTAGGTGGTAGTGGGAACGTCTACAGAAAGCACAACAGCTTTATTAGCAACTAGAGAAGCTGTGAGAGGCTCCATAGGAGGAGTAAGAGGACGTTGTTGTATAATGTCAGGTACAGGACTGTTATGAACTAAGCCAAGACCGAGGAAAGACTGAAGGGGGAAAGGCGAAGGAGTAACGAGAAGAGAGAAGGAAAGAGACTTGCTGAGAAAAGAGGCGGTGGCCCGAGGGAACCTCTTGCTTAGTCCGTACCGGGATTTGACTACCCGACGATGGGAGAATATGTTATGACGGCCAGGAGGCTATTGTAATGGGGCCTTCGCTGGACAAGGATGTCGCTTAGGGGCGACAACACAGTTAGCACTTGGGGTTTTCCTACAAGCACACAAGGGAGTACTCAAGGGGATTCCTTAGTACGAGGACAAGGAGTTGTTGGTGAGATGACAATGCAGTGGTTGCCTGGGGGATTCCTACAGGCGGACAAGGGTTCAGCTAGAGGGAGACTCGTAGGCCAACAAGGATTCCTTAATTGAAGGAATAACAAGGAGTGATCACTTGGAAGTAGATCAGAGACTTAGAGAGGGACGATGAGGATAAAGGCGTGGATTGCCTTAGCACAGATCAAGATACAAGGTAAATCGAAGGAGGTCTAAGCTAAGGAATCATGTCGTAAAAGAGAGGGTTTATATACCCTGGATACGCACATGGGCCAGGTGCGGGATATTGCAGGATCAGAATAACCCTTGGGATAACGTGTATGGAATCGGGAGAAGCGCGTATCCTGTGTATTGTAGTAAACCGGATCAGAGAAAGAAGAGAAGTATGGACACGTGCATGGAGCATGCGAAACACGTGTCCGGTTATCGTGGGATAATCAACGAAGTCGTGAGACAAGTGGAAAGTACCTTCGGTGCAGAACAATAGCGATACGAAGCCGAAGGTGGAGAAGAGGAAAGAGATCCAATGGTCGAACGAGAACACGTAGGATGCGTGTACCTGGTTCTGGTAGTACAAGAAGAGAGAGTAAACGTAGCAAATGAAGAAGGGAAAAGAAAAGTTGTAACAGAATACTCCAACGAAAATAAACAATGGGAATGAGGTGAGTTGACACCAGTGGAGTCTAACCAGGGAGGTGGTCCACAGAGCAGGTCCCAAAGACGACTAGAATCGAACTAGCGATTCCAGTGTCGAGGGACCATATATATAGGAATCTACTAGTACATGGGAATACAAGTACAAAAGGAGATAAGGGGCGTAGGGTATAACATCATGTGGGAGAACCAAGGAGATAGGAGGATGTCATGGTAGTAATCAGATATAAAAGGATAAGGTGAAAGCAGAAATGAAAAGAAGGCAGCAAAGATGAATACCGCATGTGATGGGTGAGGTGTGACGTCAGAGATAGACAATAAGAGATAGGGAGTCTGGACTGGGGTCTGGACTGATGACGTCATGGTCTACGAGATAAGGAGAGGGGTGAGAAGAAGTATCAGGTGAGATCATGTGACAGGAGAGAGTGGAAGGTCACGTGATAGGAAGGCAAGGATCACCTGATAAAAGAGTGTAAGTGATCACGTGATCATGGGAAAAGTCACGTGATGTGAAAAGATAGGGGAAAGGAGAGGAAGTTATAACAGGGACTAGGATCATGGGGTACAAGTGAGGAACTAGGTTTCCAACAAACTGAAGCAGGAGGAGAGTCAAGATCCATTACAGGGTTCTAAGTCCTCAAGGAAGAGGGTCTGGTTTTCTTTGGGTGGTGACGGAATGGCAAGGGGGGAGACTTGGTAATGGCGGGAAAGAAGTTCACTGACAGTGATGGCAGGGATCTGGTCAGTGGGGGTGAACTCAATGGCCATGAAAGTCAGTTGGATGGGGAGAAAATGGAAGAGAACAGGGCTTTATACTCGAGGAGAGCGGAGTCTGCATTTTTCAGATTCCGTTCTGGAATCCAGGAGTCTTCTTCAGCGGAGTATCCTTTCCATCAGATCAGGAAGAAACGGCGAGCCTTGGTTCCGCAGTGTCATACGATTTTTTCTATTTTGTATTCCTCCTCACCTTCTATAAGGTCTGGAGAGGGTTGAGGGTAATTAGGTCCGTGGGTGTCGTTCTCATGGTAGGGCGTAAAAAGCAAAGTGTGGAAGACTGGGTGAATTTTCCAGGTCTTCGAAAGGCAGAGTTGATATGTGATCAGGGACAATACCTTTGTGATGGTAAAAGGTCCCTTCCGTTTGGCAGTAAATTTCAGGTTGGCAATGAAGCATTTAAGGTTTCGGGCTTCGAGCCACACCTTGTCTCTGAGGGCAAAGGGTTTGAATGATCATCTGGTTCATGCTGCCATAGTTTGCCTTGCAAGCTCATGGGCAGCAAGGGCTTCGTCCCAGGCTGCAGTGAGGGCTTTGAGCCAGGAATCTACAGTGGGGAGGGAGGAGTCGGAGATCATGGAGGGTAGGGCATGGGGTTTGTAACCCATCATCAAGAAGAACGGGGACTTGCCAGTAATGGAGTGGGGGTGGTGGTTGTGCGTGAATTCCGCATGGGAAATGGAATCAGCCCATGACCCTAGATTAAATCTATAGTAGATGCGGAGATAGGTCTTGATTTCTTGGTTTACACGTTTAGTTTCGCCGTCGGTCTGAGGGTGATAGGCAGTGGAAAGGGCAAGGTTATATCCGAGGAGTTGTCCGAGTTCACAAGTGAAGGAACTGGCGAATTGGGGGCCACGATCTGAGATTATTTTGTCGTAAAGGCCAAAATGGAGAAAGACTTTGTGGAAAAAAAAGTCAGCAACCCCTTCAGCGGTGATAGTTTTCTTAGTAGGACAGAGAATCACCCCCTTAGTAAGCCCATGGTCTACCACGACCAGGAGGGAATCTATGCCCACCAGTGTGGGTGGAGGATCGGTGATCAGATCACAGAAGATCTGTTGGAATGGGCGAGACGCAGAGGATTTAATGGAAATGAGGGGTGGGGCGGAGGAGTGAGTATTTGCTTTCAATTGCTGGCACGTGGCGCAGCCTTCAACATAGCGATGAACATAAGTGGCGAGACCGGGCCACCAGAATTCAGCAGCAACAAGTTGGCAGGTCTTGAGAAACCTGGGATGGCCAGCAGTCTCATGATTGTGGCAACGCTGTAAAATAGAACAACGAAGGTTATCGTTGGTGGGAACATGGATGCGTCCCTGGTAGGTAAGGATGCCAGCCTCCACCTGCCAGTTGGCAAGGCAAGAACAGAAGGCGGGGAGAATCTCCTCATTCATAGATTGAAGAGCCTGAAGGATGAGGGAGTCAGACTGGGAAGTTTCTTTGATCTACCAGTGAAGGGTGGAGTCAATAGTCTGGATGAAGAGGGACTTGGGAAGGAGGGTAACACCCTCATTATCAAGGTCAGATTTCGGGAGAAGGTCTAGATGGCAAGATAGGGCATCCAGACCAGCAAGGTGAGATCCAGGGATGTAGATCATTTTCAGGTCGAAGTCAGATAGGTTGATAAGCCAATGGGCTTGGCGACAGTTCAGGGTTTGGGGTTGCCAGAAGTAGGTGAGGTTCTTATGATCTGTAAAAACCTGAATAGGGAAGGCAGAGCTGGAGAGGTAGTGCCACCAGGCCTTAAGCCCGTGAATGACCACGAGAAGTTCGCAATCATAGATGTCGTAGTTCTATTCTGCTAGGGAGAAGGATGAAGAGACATAGGAGCAGGAATGCCAATCTCTGTTGGTGTCAGTTTGCAGGAGAATACCTCCTGAGGCATGCTTGGAAGTGTCGGTGGCAATGGCAAAAGGGGCTGCAAGGTTCAGCATCTGAAGGACTGGTTTCTGCAGGAAGATATCCTTAAGGAGGGAGAATGTGGACTGACAGGCAGAAGACCAAGACCACGTAGTGGCCTTTTTAGTGAGGTCGATGAGGGGTTGGGCAATGTTAGAGTAGTCAAGGATGAAATGTCAGTAGAAGTTCAATAGGATCCAAATTGAATGGTTCGGAACATAACACATACGGTCTGGTCGTTGTCACAGATAGCGTCAGGGTCTTTCCATTTGTTATAATTGAACAGACAGAAGTCTACAACAGAGTCGACATGGATATGTTATGGGGTTCACGGGGGTGGTTTTCAAAATTTGGACAAGTGTTGTTTATAGTCGGCAGCATGGAGAGCATAAAGCTCCTTGGACTGGTTAAGGGTTTCTGAGATGGAGAGAGTTCATTGAGCCCAGTCGATAGTAGGATTGACTTTTTTCAGCCAAGGAAGTCCAAGGAGGATGTTGTCATATCCAAGCGACATCACCATGAAGTTAATGCGGCGGGCTATCCCTTCGATGTTAAGGAATAGGTCACAGGAGTATTGGACGTTTCCCTTCTTATTATAGGAGTTGTCCGCGTTGCGGGCGTGGAATGGGTGGTCAAGTTTCTTTGTAGGAAGACGATGTTTTCAAACAAAGTCCCAGTCAATGCAGGAGATGTCTGCACTGCTGTCGACAAGGACACAGGTATTGATGGCTTTCAGAATGTACAATGGCTCAATGACTTGGACAGGGATTTGCATTGCTTTAGTGGCAGAGTGTACAAGTATAGAGGAACAAACTGGAGATGAAGGGGAGACTTGCGTCGAAGAAATTCCCCTTTTCAAAAATCCACCTTCTTGAAGCCCACTTTCCATACAATGGGAACATCTTCATCGTCATTGTCTATTTCAACTAAACGTGGGATGTCTTCTTCGGCTTCTTGAACCACCTTGATGGTGGGTTTATTTCCTGTGAAAGTAGGGTAGGTAGTGAAGGTGTGGCCAGGTTTACGGCAATGGAAACAAAGTTTCTTCTCTATGCATCGCTTTTGTTCCTCGGGGGTGAGTTTTGGAACTCAGATCACGTCTACGTCCATGGTGTTGGAGTCCTTGGCAGGGGTACTGGTTCTAGGGGTGAAGGACTGGTGACCCTAGGTCGAGGGTCTAACATAGCAGCACAATATCTCAACAGCATGCTCCCATTGGGTCTGAAAGTAGATGGCCTTCTCATACCACTTGGTAATAGTGGTGGGTACGTTTTCCATGAACATAATCTTGCACATGAGGATGGGGGAGAGTCCGGCAACGAAGTAACTGATAAGGACATTTTGGTCAGTGACCATGGCAGTGGCTACTTTGTTTTTGAACTCGGCGACGTAAGAAGAGAGTGGGGGAGAGTAAGCGCTGTTCTTAACAAGAACACGCTTGGTGGAGAGCCAGGCAATGGCATTGTTGATTGTATCATGGTGTTTGAATGCCGTCTTGAAAGCAGCGACGAAATCGTGCCACTTTCCAATAGTAACGTTGTCTTGGTCATCAATGGTACCTTGATAGTAGGTTGCTGCCCAGGTGGCGGCAGTTCCCTTAGTCATATAAGACAGGGCAAAGGCGACTTGTTGACTCCATGTTGTACATGGTGTCATTCACAGAGAGGTAGAAGACAATGGTGGCAAGCTAGGGGAGTGCCTGCTTGTAGGATCCGTCAAAGGCCTCGGGGGCACCAAGATGGAGTTCAGTAGGACGTGAGGACATGGTCAGTGAAGAAGAAGGGGCGAGGATGGGTGAATGGGGAGTTCTTCTTTGGGTGGA
>QFEM01007254.1:0-18909 GCA_003316205.1 Boletus bicolor
GAAACAGATACAGGCAACGGACTAGATCTTTTGAAGCTTGTACAAGAGAGGCTCCTCCGACTCGAACGTGCAGACGGTGGTGATTAGGTGGCATTCCCAGTGTCCTGTCGCACTGTTCTAGGTGTCGACATACGAGGTCGACGTCAACTCGGCGTCGGACATCGCTGGGCACGATCGGATGGGCTACACACAATTGCTTGTTCAAACGTTCAAACAAGAAAAGGGGAAGCAGTACAGGGGTTCTGATGGCTGTTCTTCGAACTCCCTTGAAACTCCACGTTGATGACTTCGTTGCTGCTCCTTTTCAATCACATAGATAGATTGATACACTACGAATAGTGAGCGGGGCGTCTTCCACGCGGGCCGCATCATCGGGTGTCGTGGAAGCGAAAACGTGTGTAACCTCGTCCGACAACACCGCTGCGATCGGCAATTCTAGCAAGTGGAGTGGGTGTCATGTCTACCGTGGTGTCGGAGCGTAAGTGAATATCACGAGTGGGAAATTTAAGAAAGAGGTAGGGTAGGGGTAGGGAAACAAGGCGTAGCCTCTCGATGACCTTTTTTCGCTCTTCGATGTTTTCAAGGAATTCGGCGACGGTCATCAGGTTGATCTGAGGTAATAGCTCTCTTCGCTGCCAAAAGATTGGGTACGGAAACGGTGCGTAAAGAGTAGATGCGACACGAATCTGGATGGGTTAGTTTTTACGATACAAAGATGACAGATGAGTCGACGGAGGAATGGTTTCAGGTAAGGGGAGGTGGTTTGATAGCAGATGGTCGATCGGGCGAGGTGGATAGGCATACAGCAGGTATTGATGGACTCTGTTTCTCCGGCGTTGTCGGTTCCGGTGATGGAGGGACGTGAACAAAAGCCATGGGCACTGTCGACGTCGTTCCAGCGTGTTCAGTAGCCTCTACGCCTCGTGGTATCCTTGTTGTCGTCCTTTCGACTTTTCAGGCAAACGGGTTGGACGCGAGAATATCATTGATAGACCCAAATGAGCAATTTGTTCCCACGACGAATGAGATTATGTAATCTCGGGGTTAGCAACCCAATTTTAGTTGTTAGCAACGTCTTGATGATGGTCTTTGGGAGACTCGGGTTAGCCTTTGAAGGTCCCCGGGTCGTACGCTTTGCCTCGCGTCCTCCACGCCATCAACCTACCCCACCTTGGAAATTTTCTTGACTTTTTCCCCATGTAGACTTCTCTCTCTTGTAAGTTCTTCCTCAGCGGGCCCAAGATGCTCCCAACCCTCTTTCGCAGGATATCACCGCTCTGTCATCACCGGCGACTAGTAATTGTTCGCTGGCGGTGCCGAATATGACCTCGCCTTCCCTCAAAATAAGGCACAAGCAATTCAATGGCCTTCCACTAACGTCCACCCGAGCTCCATCCCCTCCAATGTCCTCCTACAGATTGACCAGACGAGGGTTCAGACTACTAGCAATCGTGTTATTGTCCTCTGTTGGATTGCTCATCTTCATATGCTGGCATGATATTCTGCAAGCGTTTTTGGGACCACGACTTCCCCCACTGTATGAAAAAGTAAGGGAAAAAGAGCAATCCTTACTGCACTACAAAGAGTACGAGCACAAAAAAGTGAAATACTTCTTTCCTGCAAACCATGCCCACAGTAAGAACTCCTATAATGCATGTGTGACATACCCACTTATCATCCTTTTTAGGTTCCGGTTGGGGGAACGTCATGCAAGATTTTGTCGTGATGGGTCTGCTGGCCCATACCACTAATCGATCGTGAGTATCACCCACCGTTTCAACCTTCATTCTCCATTACTTTGCCGACGTCTAATTTCGTCGTGACGTCCTGTCAAGCTTTGTGTTTGATGACTACGTTTGGAACCCCGACGGCTCACTTTACTCAGAATATAATGGAAAGCTAATCCCTTCGCGCATTCCTCTCTCGGCTCTCCTGGGTGGTAAGCATCATCCAAAATTCTCTTTCGCAAATTCACTGCTGTCAACAGGTCCAATGGTTGGGGGCCCATGGCCTCCTGGCGACGATGCTCCTCTCTCGGTCTCCAAAGAGTTCTTCCATAAAGTCTGCCCAAATCCAACAGTCCTGCAAGTGCCGGATGTCAACACCGATGAAATGCGATTTGGTGATATCTCAGCCGCCTACGTATTCGAAAAATGGGTAGAAAAAATCAACTCGATCGAGGACCCGTGCCTCATGCTGGACCCGAGTAACAATCAGATCTTTGAAATTTGGTATGCAGTTGCGACACTTCAACATCTCACAGGCCGCTAACGTCGGCACGCCCCCGGGACATCAAATAGGATACTCGGTAATAAGAACCGGATGTTGACTATCTGGCCCTACTTGGCGAAATCGCCGGTCACTACGCACTGGGGATGGTCACCACTCATCCACGACGCTTACAGGAAAAACCAACATCTTTTCGAACCTCCAAAGACGACGTTCTTTGGAGGTCTCTTCGGTTCCCAAGAGGACGGCGTGACTGCTCCCATTCCCGGGCTTCTTGCGATTCACGTTCGTCGAGGGGACTTCAAAGATCACTGTACACATCTCGGCGAGTGGGCTGCGGATTGGAATGCGTTCAACTCATTCCCTGAATTTCACGACAAGTTTGATCTACCAACCGACGGCGGTTGGGGTAAAACGTCGAATGAGAATTTGAAGCTCTACATTGAGCGATGCTATCCATCAATCGAACAGATTGTCGACAAGGTCAGACGGGTCCGTGTGGAAGCCGCAGATCCTCTTCGATATTTGTACATCATGACGAACGGGGCGACACCATGGGTCGAAGAGCTTAAATCTGCGCTTGTACAAGCCATGGATTGGGATCAAGTCGGCAGCAGCCGTGATCTGAAGGTTACCTGGGAGCAGAAGTTTGTTGCACAGGCTCTGGACATGTATGTCGCACAGCGGGCTCAAGTATTAATAGGGAATGGGGTAAGCGCTCTACTTTTGTACCACGAACTCTCGTACTAAACGGGCGTGATAAGTGGTCGAGTTTGACGTCTAATGTGGTTATGCTACGCATGGCCCAAGGATTCGAACCGGACACAAACAGGTTCTGGTGATGATGGACCTTTGGACTAATATTCACAATCTACGACTCGATGATGCGGTGCTGTGTGTAGTAGGGAATTGGTTTCCTTACGATTATCTGGATTAATCAGGTTACTTTACGACGGGATGGATGTTATCGATACTTGCAATTTTAACCTAGTTCCCCTTGCTGAACCGCGGTGTCCGAATCGGCCTCAGGTTACGTGAGTTTCTAAACGCGGGCAGGTGGGATTCCCGTTCATTTTTTAAGGTATTTCAACTCGTCCAAAAGGAAGGAAATTTTCGAATACTTGCTGCGCAAGGCGAGAACGGTTGTCCGATTCTGAGAGCATGATCGAACGTTCGAATAACGCCACATTTCCTTCTTCGTAAGGCGCGCCAGGCTTGGATCGAGCTCCCATCGTCGTCATGAGCAAGCCTGGCAGCACGTTTGTGGCAGTGGTTGCGGTCTCTATATAGCTACGGAGCAGGGCCGGCTGCCATCCACCGACATCGCTAGACGAGTTGATAACGACGGTGCGATGAAACACCTATTGTCCGGTTGACAAATAATTTGGTGTGAGAGATAACCGCCAACCAGTAGAAATGTCGTCGTCAAATCACCGTCGGATGTGCACGACTCACCCCCGAGAGCTACGAAATTAGAATCCCGGTTACGAATGGTATTGGACAAACCTTCGTGCCATCACGATGGATACGCTGATCACCCAAGTCCGTAGCGATCTTCTGGTAATTACCTTTCACCGCGACCTGACGTTCCGTTTAGCAGACGCTTCCAGGAACAGATCCCGAGGCTTGTTGAGGGTACCCCAAAACGGCAGATGGTGTCGAGACTAACCCACTCTCTGTGTTTCAAGTGGATAGATGGGTTCCTATTTCCGATCAGCTATAATGGGACGCGGAGGTACTCCGAGTTGACGCTGGCAGGAGAGTCCCACATCTTCCCTCGTTCTCATTCTCCTCCTCCTCCTCCTCCTCCGCCGACATCCACGAATGTCGAATCTCTACTTTCCTTACTCCCGACTCAGTTTCCGAATCGCAGTCCCCTTTGCAACGGCCATCTTGATCCTCGTGGCCTTTCCATTCAACCGCGGCCTCGTCTATTCCCTGCTTGTCTATGGTCGCTATCCTCCATTATTCCCACATCACCGCAAGCTAGAACTGGAGCTACCACATTATCAATCCTATGAACATTCAGACGTCAAGTACATATGGTCACCAAATCACCCTGCCAGTATGCAAACTAATACGCTCCGCCGCACACCTTGCTGATCTCCAAAGTACTGTAGAAGTAGGTTGGGGAAACATAATGCAAGATTACATCCTAAGCTACGTTCTCGCATACGCGACTAATCGCTCGTCAGTAGCCTCGAAAGCTGAAGAAATCCGTTCCTGACACTAGTCTTAGCTTTGTCTTTGACGACTATACTTGGGCTGTTGACGACACACCATACTCGTACTTTAGCGGGAAGCTCATTCCAACTCGCATCCCTCTGAATGCACTTATCGACGGTAAAGGACGCTTCTTTCTTGGGTATCATAAGCATTGAGTGATCGAACACTCAAGGACCGCTCGCGGGTGGGGCGCTGCCTCCAGGCGACGACACTCCCCAAGCTGTATACAAGGATTTCTTCCACAGAGTTTGCCCAAACCCGACCATCTTGCGATTATCTGATGTTAGCGGCTGGAGCGATTCGGACACGGTCAAGTTCGTCATCGATAAATGGGTGGAGAAGATTACGTCAATCGAAGACACTTGTCTGCAGTTCGAAGAGACATCTGTGGATAAACAAATATTCGATTACGCGTACGTCCCTGACAACATATCCATATCTTGATGGAGACGTGACTGGGATCTTGCAGGGTATATGCCCAGAAAGAACGCCTTCTGAGCATTTGGTCATACATGTCCAACTTACCTGTCTTGTCCAGTTGGGGATGGTCACCCATGATTCATGATGCTTTCAAAACAAATCGTGGAGTTGTTTTCCCGCCTGCCGTGTACTGGCCAGAAGACCAGGATTCCAGAGTCAACGAGATTATGGCTGGCCTACTCGTGATCCACGTGCGAAGGGGAGACTTCACTGCGCACTGCAGGTTTCTCGCCAACCGGAATGCGGACTGGAACGCGTTTAATTCCTTTCCCGATCTACCTGACAAGTATGATATGGTCCACTCTGATCCTCGACTTTCGCCAGAGAATCACAAAGTTTACATGGATCACTGCTATCCCAGCATCGAGCAGATCGTCGAGAAGGTCAAGACAGTACGGGAGGAGTCGCACGAACCCCTCGAATACCTCTACATCATGACGAATGGTGATGCTTCATGGGTTGCAGACCTCAAAGTGGCCCTGCGTGATCTTGGGGGTTGGGGACATATCGGAAGCAATCGAGACCTAAGCCTGACCTGGGAGCAAAAGTTCGTCGCGCAAGCGCTCGACATGTTGGTGGCACAGAGAGCCCAAGTTTTCATAGGAAACGGGGTGAGCCAATCGTTGAAATTTTTTTTTTCATTCGTCACGACTTGTCTGGGATTTTGACTGGGAAATCGCAAAACAGTGGTCTAGCCTTTCTTCGAATATAGTCATGCTTCGCACTGTGGACGGTCTACAGCCGGAGAGCAATCGATTTTGGTAACGAAAAGGTTGTTGGCAGGCGCAGCCTGCTTGGGGACATCGCGCGGCTCCTGATCGTAGGATAGTCATGTATAATCCCGTCGAGGAACACTTCAGACACTGTTAATTTACTCGTCGCCTGGGGCCAACTTACCAAGGAGGCGTTCACTGAAGTCGAGACTGTAGCGCCGAATTTCTGAAGTGATGATCAAGTTTGGTTGAAACCAAGTGATTTGCCCAGTTTAGAAAGGCACTGCAAAGCAGTTGCCCCTCAATCGTAACGCTTCACCCCAACTTCTCCGAAACGTTATACCGGTCTACATTGCAATCCGTTGAAACTGGCTTGCAATTAACGAGTGGTTTGCAAAGACTCAACTCCAACAGTTTCTGCATACTCGCTGGGAGAGAGAGCACGGTGCACACGGGCTGAGGCTACGTAGACAATCATGTCCACGATATCAACCCAACTGCGGAATTTCAAGGAGCCCACAAAAGAACAGCTTCTCCATCTCTTCTTCTCAATACCTGAAGTGCCAATTACATCCCCTCCCACGAATGGCGACAAGCACAGCGCTCCAGAGGTTGAGAGGATGGACATTAATGCAGTGCTTAGCTTTGGTGAACATGGCGTCGAGGATACGTATGTGAGTTTTGCTCGCCACCATCCCCCTTTTCTGAACAAATGAACGAAACGTTGCGCGTCTTAGGCAGGGAAACTGTATCTCATCCCACCATATCTAGCGTTCTCCTCTCTAGATCGCAAGTCAGTTCGGTTCACCCTACCTCTGTCGACCGTACGACGCGTGGAGCGACTCAATGCTCGGGCTGGTGTCTATGCACTCAGTTTATCAACTTGGCATGGCATGAAGATCGTGAGTCGTCGTCAAATAATGTTCACCCTGGCATACTAATCTCCCTCGATAGATCGTCCAACTGACTTCCCTACGACCGACAGCGGATGCGTTCTGTGCCCTCTTGCGCGAAGCATTGAAAGCAGAACTTCAACGTGGTCAGATGAAAGTCGTAAAAGGATTCGTAAAGACTTGTTATTCCGAAGCGCTTATATCAACGACATCTTCAGTGGCCGATCACGAACGAGAAGATGGCAGTTTGATCGCAGAGACCAAGGAAGGATCTCCACCTCCAGAAGCTGACTTCCACGGGGGTCTCGGCCTGAGATTCAGGTTTCCGGGTGATCCGAAGAAGTGAGTTTTTCTCCCGAACGTGTCGTTCGTCTCCTTGACTACGTTTAGATTGCGAGAAGCCTCGAAAATCAAGCTCTGGACCACTTACCTACGAAGTAAGTATATTGCCTCGGATTCGTTTTGATGATAACACATGGAGCAGCACACGGTCGGAACCTAACACTATTGAGATATCCCCAATGCACGCGTCTTGTGCAAGTCGGCTTACCCAATAGGCTCCGTGGCGAGATCTGGGAAACCCTATCTGGTTCACTCTACCTCCGGTATACGAATCCAGGTTTGTATGCTCAGCTTGTCGAGGATATCAAGGGCAAGCAGAGCACGAGCCTCGAAGATATCGAGAAAGATCTACATCGTAGTCTTCCTGAGTATGCTGGGTACCAATCGGAGGAGGGAATCAGTGCTCTTCGTCGCGTCTTGCAGGCTTATTCGTTTAAGAACCCCGAAGTAGGGTACTGTCAGGCAAGTCATTACATTAGTTCGGGCGTCCCTTGCAACATGCATTTTCTTTAGGCGATGAACATCCTTGCTGCAGCGATTCTCATGTATGTACCGTGGTCTACGTTTTCCCCACTTGAGCTCATCGCGGAATTCCAGTTACATGTCAGAAGAACAGACTTTTTGGATCCTTGAGGTGTTGTGTGATCGTCTTTTACCCGGATACTACAGGTGTGTCTACAATCAGATGCATTTCGACCGGATTTAATTGGTCTGTTAGTCCAACGATGCACGGAACACTCCTCGATCAAAGAGTCTTCGAATCATTGGTCGTGCGATGTCTCCCCATGATACATGATCACTTTTCGGTCGTCGACGTGCAGCTGTCGGTAGCGTCTTTGCCGTGGTTCTTGAGTCTGTCAGTATAATCCCTGGCTTATATTCGTCTCAGCTCGTTAGCTCATTCTTCCCAAGATACATCAACAGCATGCCGATGGTATTCGCCTTTCGGATAGTAGACTGTTTCTTCTGCATGGGTCCAAAAGTGCTGTTTCAAGTTGGGTACGATTTCTCCCGACGCTTGTGGTGGAGCCTTTTGCTGACCCCTCCGCAGACTCGGTCAGTGCATTTTATTCTGTTCGGATCACCTCTTATGTTTTCGTTGCACTTCGTAGCTATCCTCAAGATCAACGGGGAAAAGTTGTTGCAAATTCAGGATGATGGAGGGTTCTTGAAGTAAGCTTGTCACGTTGTGCATCTGGAGCTGTACCTATAAACCTTCGTAGCCTGATGAGAGAGTACTTTGCATCTCTCGGAGAATCGGCACACCCAGATTCATCGGACCCGAGGGCGCGTGCCATCACACGTTTTCAAGAACTTCTTCTAGTGTCCTTCCGCGAGTTCGCGGTGATCACAGACGAGACGATTCTCTCCGAGCGGCGCAAATACCGCAACGAAATCGTGAATAACATCGAGACCTTCTCAAGACGGTCTACTGTTCGGAATCTCAAGACGCTCGCAAGGTTCACAAAGGAGCAAGCAGGCTTAATCTACGATGCGCTGTACAAAGCGATGTTTATAGAGCCACCCCCACCGGCTGTCGCACCACCACCCTCGCTGCTCGTCAGCACTGATAGTACGCAGGAAAGACCCGAGACGAGAATCGGTCTGAAGACATTCAGGGTGTTCCTGAGCGAGATCTTGACCTGGGCGCGGGACGAAAAGATTGTGCTCAATGGTTTCCAGGTGTGTGGACGTCTCGCTCTGAAATTTCCTGGTTCATTACTTATTTCGGGGCTAGCAACGCATCGATCGTGATGTCGCAGAGCATGAACTTATTGATAGGCTTTTCTACTTCTGGGATACTGCTTGTAAAGGGTCTTTATCATTCCAGGTGGGTCCCGAGGATGAATTGACAATTTTTTGCTTGGGTGCTTATTTTGTGGCCTTAGGATTTAGTTTATGGACTGGATGGCGTGATGTTTAACGATCTGATGGATAACATAGAATGGTTCTTTAACCTGCACGACAAGAACAAAGATGGATATTTGACCAAGGACGAAGTTCTGACATTGTCCGAATCTTTCTTGGTGAGCATGAGGGGAGTGTCGTGTAATTATCTAACGGAGCAACCTGTAGTTCATTTTTCGCCATGAGATTGGTGATGCCTATCTGGGGGCAGTTAGCCGCTTCATGACGAACGCCTTTGAATATGGCGATACCCTCTTACCGCAAACGACAAATAGTGAGACCGGGAAAACTGAGCCGCAGCAAATAGGTCACAATCAACCATACCTTAATCTTGCAACGTAGGGTGTGGTTCTGTGAGCTCGAATGCACTTGCTGACTGTGATTCGATTAGTTTCCGAATGGTCGTTTTGGCTGATGAAATACTGGAATCATTCTTCGAGACTGACTTGTCAGGTTCGTTCAAGTTGGAGTCTGTCCCGGACCTGGAGTTGCCCACTTCGGGGGGAGGCTTCTTGGAGGATCTCTGGTCTAACATCGCAACGGAGGATAACAAGAAGATATTTCACAAAATCAGCGACGAACTCGGGAAGACGATTGGCAAACACCAGATCATCTACCGGCCCACGATCGGGCGTTTCACGAAGCTGGAAGAACCAAAGGCACGCGAGCCGCTCGTCTCGTCTGTGTCCCAGTCGACCTTTGGGTCCAATAGTTCGGACACTCTGTCGACATCTCAGGGTTCCTCGTCGACTCTCGCTATCAACGCCATGGCCGCGCAGGATAGCGGGGGTCCCGGGTTGGCATTGTCGTCCGTTTTCTCTCCCCTGCCACACGTGAAGGCGGTCAACGCGGCGTTCATGGAAAGGACACCGTTTGCCATTGACGATGCGGGAGACGACGACGACAGTGACTTGGATATGGTCCATGGAGAGGACGACGACCAAGTCATGGATGAAGTCGACGCTTTCCTGGAAGCTCACGATTCCGGACTCACGGATGCAGACAAGGAAGCCGCAAAGGGTGAGCGTCGTTCAGCTCGTACTGGATCGTGCCTCGTTCTAACATCTACGGTTTTTTTGGGCCCAAAGATCTCCTTAATGCGAAACCCGTGTGAGGGACGACGCCCAAACGCACCTTGACGAATTTTTTTCTGTGTACTTTTATTACCTGCGTTTCTACATTTGTATCGACTGCACAGCACGGAGGTTTAGAGTACCGCAAAGCAAGATATATTGACACAGGATGCATCGGGGAACTAGATAATTCACATGAGATCTTTCAAGTAGACGGCCCTCGATCTGACCATATTCGAATCGCAAGGTCTGGCTCTATTGAACCGGACGCTATCATGTTTTGATGAGGATGAGTCTGGAGAGCATCATTCATACCACGTTCTGTTGAGATGGAGATATCTTACAGCGACAGCGACGACGACACCTGGGAGCGCTCGTGAACACAACTAAAACGATATCAAACCGATTTACGTACCGGAATGGGCTTCCAACGTTTGTGCAACTTCGCGACTCTGCAGGTCCCAAATATACACCTTGTTGTCCTCGCTACCCGACACGATCCATTTCCCGCCCGTAACACTGAAGCAGGCCGCGATGCAATACTTTTCGTTCTTGTGGCCCATGTACGTTTTCAAGCACCGGGAAGTGTGATAATCCCAGAGGCGGATGGCACTATCGTGCGCCGTCGACAATATATATTTCGAATTGGGTGAAAACTGCACGTGCTGGCTGGCACAAGTCAAGTTGAAAACCGGTTTTTGAAGGGGGGAACGGGAGTGAATGTAGCTACCATACGGTGTCATTTCCCTCGGTCAGCGTCTTTAGACATTGTCCTGTGGTGGTATTCCAGATCCGGCTGTGAGCCGAGTTGAGCGAACATGCATGGACAGATGGAAGCGCAACGCACATCAATCCGTCGAGCGCACAGGAGACGACGAGAGTTGCATCTCGGTTGAAATGCACGGCGGTAACATAATCCATGTGGCCGTTCAACGTCTTCGTACACTTCCCTGGCAAGGCAACAAGATTGAGTAACAAGCGGTGACAACGGCCTGAAATACAGACCCCTCGCAACGTTCCAGATCCGAACGTCACCGTCACAACCCCCAGATACCAGCAGATCGGATGCAACGCTATAATTCACGCAAAACACGAAACTCGTGTGGCCTCGCAGGTGTTTCGTGGTTAGGCCCTAGCTTGCACCCGCGTTTCCTTCATGAGACGGGGCGCATTGTGTGAGGATAAACGTACAGTGTCTACGTTCCATATCCGTATGGTCGTGTCGTCGGATGCGGACGCCAGGTACACGCCATCTGTGGACCACGCAATATCAGAAAGTCCCTTCGTGTGGCCGTTTAGGTTTCGTATCAGTTCGCCAGTGAATGGGGACCATATTTTAATCGAGTTATCGGCGGCTATATGTAAGATCCCATCTGAGACGGGAAGGAATGAGGCAGGTCAATGGAGCCATACCGCAGGACGCAAGAAGGGTCCCATCAGGACTGAATTTGACAGCCGAGATGGACTGAGTGTGTCCCCTAAGAGTGTGTCTAAGTTGGTAATTCGGTCGTTCACGATGGGTAGGAGGTTGAACGATCTGAGTGGGCGGTTGCACTGATGGTACGGGTGGGACTGGGACTGGGACTGGAGGAGGGTTGTCAGGAATTTGAGGGTCATCTTCTGTGGTCTGCGACGCGTTATCGTCATCTGTAGTCGATTCATCCATACCAGCCAGTGGGTCCATCATGGAAAATAGAAATATGCCTACAATGGGACGAGTTTGCATGTGTTTGGCAAAAGCTTTGAGAATTAACAAAACCAAATAGTCCTTGCCTTCGTCGGAGCCCAAATACTTCAAGGCTCTCCCGGTCATGTCATCGCTGCTGTCCCATCGCTGTGCAAATTGGGTGATCTCGTGTGTAAAATACTACCCTTCTATATTGTCAAGGAAAGGCTCCACGAGCTCAAAGCCGATATTTCAAACTTCGAGTTCCGCTGAGTTTCTTGCCTCTGTAACGAACGCAAATTCGTTTTCACGATTCAATCGATTACCAGAAGTGAGTTGAGACGCTTGCTATACGATGATCTTACCTCCTGCTCTAAAAGGTCATTGTAACCGGTAAGCCAACGCAATCTAACATTCCTACTCGATAGACAACCATATGGTAGGTAGAGCAAATGTAGGCAAATCATCGTTGCTTAATGCTGTTCTCGGGCGCAAAGACCTGCTTTTTACAAGCAAGAAGGCTGTCAGTAACTTTTTTTTGCTTTTGTATGTAGTTCATTGTCGGTTTGCAGGGTCGCACCCAAGCTTTGAACTTCTTCAGAGTTGGCCCTTGCCCTGGTAAGCTGGTTGTTGTCGACTCCCCCGGATACGGTTCACGAGGTCGCTCGGAATGGGGTGCTCTGTTCAATCACTATATTGTGAATCGCGAGGAGTGAGTGATGCATCGTAGGTTTACAACTTTCGTTTATTTGACAATACTCCAGGCTACGACGGATATACATATTATTTTCTGCCCCTCATGGCTTGATATCCACCGATCTTGCCATGCTAGCTGAGTTGGACACCCAAGTTCAACAGTCTGGCGGAACAAAGCTCACGTTGCAAGCGATAATCACGAAAGCCGACCAGCTCGGGGACTCAGGTCGGGAACACGTAGACCAGATGAAGGATGCCATATTTCAAGCTGCGCCAACATGTCTACCGCCGATCATTACCGCTTGCCCCCCAAAGGGCTCGAAGTTTGGTATTGAGCTAGTCCGTAAATCGATAACTGATTGTTGTGGACTATGATCATACAGTCAGAAGCATCTTATGTTATATCAGCAAAACCATATTGGCACATTTGTTCTTCCCGGTTCATATATGCCTTTGCCGTCAGCCCGTAGTATCAAACTTTAGAAGTGCATCAACAATTCGGAAAACCTGCTGGAAAGTTGAATTCAACATTTTTGGGTTAGTTCAGGGTTTCACCCCTTTTGGAAATATGCAGCCAATCGGAGCTGAGATCTTTCCATCTAATACCCCATGAGCGGAAGTCGCACCCCTTCAGCCTCGATGCCAAAACTGTTACCCCTTGGCCAAACTTAACGCCATGCTTAGATTGTGCGGATGAGTCTGCAACCTTCCTTGGGCGATCATGCTCCGAAGTATGGTCCGCTTCGCCTTGGCGCAAAAGCATACCGCGAATGCGGACACTGCGGAGATTGTTGCTCTCTAAAGCCTTCCGTACATGCATGCATGCAGTTCGTCTTCCAAATGCGATCTTGGGTACAGTATGAACGCTGATCATTTTGCGACACGCATCCAAGGCTTATCCGAATCGGCGCCTTCATGAATACGTATCAAGTACAGTACATCAGAGATACCTGGGTAGGACCAACCGTCCCTGGGGTAGTTCCTTGCTTCTCCTTCAACCAACTCCACCGAGCGCAACCTTCATCTCCACAGCACTAGCGCACTCCCCATGTCTCCAATTCGAAGCTTCGTCAGTTGTGTCAGATATCTCCGTTCATTCGTCGTCTTTTTATCTTCATCTGATCTTTTTTTCGCCTTCGCCGCCTTCTTACAATCATCTACACCAAGCTGACACATCCCATTATCAAGAAAGACGGTAATCCTGGATATACTGATATCCTTGTCGCATCCCGTCGGGGTTCGTGATGCCAGTGCAGCTCACTTTTTATCAGGGAGGATACCCTGAAAGAGCCCCATTACCATTGGACGACTTGCACGTTCATGACAAGAGTTAAGCCAATGGCTGGGCTTTCAAGTCTGTGGAAGACTTGTTTGAGGAGTCCCGAAGATGATAACATTTCATTAACATTGACCGTGACTATTTGCGGTGTCAAAGTGCCGAGGGTATGCCCGTAATCGCTCGAAGACATGGATCACTAATCCGTATTCATTGACGTCCTCAGCTTTATGGTGATATTCGCCAGGGACACTCCAGTCTCGCGACACCTTGGGACAATTGAAACGGCGCAGTCCTTCGTTTCATCGTCGCACACTAGTATCTCCAGCTATGCCTTCCGTTCGTACGGGTTACACGCGGTGGCAGATCCCTACAGACTGGTTGATATATACGCTGCTTCAAACTCGTCTTGCTTGTCTCACGTTACTTGTTGCATGTGAGAAAGAAGCCCTTGTGATGCTCCCGGATGATGCACACAATTAACCCCGCAACCCCGACAGTCCAATGCTAGGATGAAAATATGATCGTTTGCGATAAGCGTACAAGTATTACAGTGCGAAAAAACGTGTCGTTGCCGCAAGTACATCGGGACGGAACCTATGTTGTTTCGACCATTTACTCCAGATCAAAGAGCAAGACCTCCGCAACTCCCTGACCATCATTTTCGAGTCGAAGCTCGGCGCCAAGCTCATACGACAGATATGCACCGTCTCCTTCCCGTAATTCCATCTGCGGTCCGTCAGACTGAGAGCCAATCCTCAAAGTAACACCTTTCGCCGGCCCTGGATTGTATCCAGATTTTTGAATCACATGAATATATCCTTTCTTCGTGGCACTGTTTCCGACCGGTGCATGGACGAGCGAGACGCCTGGGTACATCAGTGAGGCATACATCCGAAGTTCCGAACGGATCGGCGCAGGCCCGCTGTCTTCTCTGCGAGCAGAAACCCCCGTGGAATTATCGGGGGCGACAAGAAGCGCGAAACGGTTCTTCTTCTCTTCATCCGTGAAGTGTCTACATGTGAGCGATCAGGGTATAGGACTTGTGCCGAAAGAGGAGGCGAACGAGAGCCAGATATGAACATACCTCGTAAAATAGGCAGGCTTGCCTCGACCTTGCCCGGAGCGAGGCGAAGCCCAGATCTGGCAGAAATGAACTTCATCCCCTCCGTGTGCCTTCTCAGAATGCGAGATTCCTGTTCCCGTGGAAGTCATTTGGAGTGCACCACGGGAGAGGACCTCCGTGTTGCCCATGGAGTCCTGGCTATCCGGGAGGATCAATGATTTGCTACGTGGTAGAGATGCGAGATGCTTACTGCTCGAGCTTACCCCCGATAACATAGGAGAATATATCATAATGCTGGTGACTGTGTGTGCCAAACCCTGTGTTGGCAGCGACGCGATCCTCATTGAGGACACGAAGAGAACTGAAGGACTCGTGGCGAGAGTCATGATAGCTAACGTTTGATACTCAGTTTGAGGACGATACAAGATGATAGGTTTGCACGAACCTGGAGAAAGAAAATGTATGGAAGGTCTTCAACCAGCCGTGGTCTGCATGACCCCGCTCGTTGCTGCGACGCGGGATGATTCGAACGCCCTTGCCCGAATTCATAATTGTGGTTACTGAACAAGCTGATTTTGTAAAAGGGGATGATTTGTGGAGTAGATTGGGGCTGTGCACGAGGTTGGCTCGGATACACCTGGATGCCACTACACTAATTGAGAGGGAAATGTTGTCGCACTGCTGAAGAGGTCGATGTCCCTGGTTTTTATATCCAGCACCGGTTTACATAGGACCGATACCTGTCGAGGCTGAGTGTAGGCTTACGAAGGATGATTAGACAGACTCGATAGGGATTTACCTTTCGGAGTGATCGCGCACCCACGCGTTCACACGAAATTGCTAATGCAGCAATCTTCGAGAAGGCCACGGTTTTCGTAGCCTTGGTCATGTAGTCGAGTAAGCTTAGACCTTACAAACGTGCACTTTCATTAATGAACACTAGTACTGACCCCTGTTACTTCAAATCCAAGATCTTGCTAACCCATGGTACTGGAGATCCCACGAAACGAGCTGGATCACGAGACAACTACGCCACATATCATTTCGAACGTGTAATACCAATCCGATTATGGTGTTGAGCCTTGCACGATCCCCGGAAATTAATGTCAGCTCGAGTTGTAAGCACCGCCTGCACGAAGAGGTCAGGTATGCTCTGTCATGTAATTCTCACCTCTTGATGTCAATACAGAGGATGTAGTCTTCTCTAGGCAGACCAAGATAATACAGTTGTTCTTGCTCTGCACCCTGCTACCCAGATCTACTAAGTGTGTTGCTTCAGCTACTTGATGGAATGTCAGAAATCCATTGGCCGATGTTGAGAACTTGAAATATTATCATTGGTAGGTATGGAGTTGCAAAACCAGCATCCCACTAATGCCAACAACAAATAAAACCTTGGGCTGTTGGGTTTGGACTAAAAAAAACCATTTAGTAAGGAATACAATGATTGCATTATTTGTACAGAACGAGAGAATTCTGCATCACTCAGCATCATATTCTGAGCATGTAGTTTCACCTACAAGTGTCAAGTGCATGTCACTGAAAATAATATTGATAGATGGTTCTCACCATCACCCAGCTTCCCTGGATATTTTCAATGTAATTATGGATTTGCTACTGCGACTGGCATCGCAAACCACCAACGTTGGTTGTGCACAGTAACATGATGTGCGTAGTGACTATGCGAGCGGAGTCGGGAAGTGTGTCGGAGATTTAATTTACTAGGATGGGAATTTTTCGCAACTCCCTGTCTATTTCTTTTGCACTGGCATCTCATTGGCAACTTCAATATGCTATTTCTAAAGGTTTTTTTTTAGTGTAATTTTCTTTATATGTAGAGATGTAATTCTCAACAGGCCTATGTGATTTTTACTTTCGTTTTGGTGACAAGTAACCACTGTATTTGCAAGTTTTGCAGCTCCAGTTCAACGAAGAGTACGTGAAAGTTGTTCCTCGTTGCAATGGATCTTGAGGCACATGGAAATTTGGTAAATTTCTAGCTACAATGTAGTTATAATTGCAATGCCGTGGTAATGCAGCAGGAATGAACTAGGAACGCGCCGTACCAATTGTTTATGCCTTTTCAGACAATCATAAGCCAGTCTACGATGAGGCCCTGGGAATTTTCGCGACGAGGCTATCCAGTGGCAATCTGACAAAAGAAAGCGGGATGATGGCAACACCCTGCACCTACGTTATGCATTGGAAAAACGAAAAGTTACTTGGCCTTGGCGGCACGGTTAGCCGTTGTGCAGGGTGGCTCGCGAAAAGAGAATATCCGTGGTGAACTCGCCCGTCAACGTCATTGCCGTGATCAACATGTGTATGCTAGGGAGGTGCGCTCGTGGAAAGGCTTGGGAGGATATGGACAACCTCGCATGCACGGGTGTGTGGGCTCCAAGCCCTCCCATAGGAAATTTTTGTCAGGTACATGCAAGCAGTCAGATTGCCGACTCCACCAACACACCTCCGAATGTCGTATGCTCTGAACCTTCAAAACACGCTGACTCCACCATAAAGGTAATTGACATCTATCCACAGCCAAGAATTCCGCTTCGCCCAAGAACAGCTAATCGGATAGAGTTCGTTCCCACCCCGCAACGCCTCTCGTCTTGCGAGAACGCCTCTGTCTTCAGGAACACACACGCGGCCAGCCAAGTGCTTGAATGTACGCACGGATCTTGTGCGGTATCAAGGTCTCCGCAGGAACGCGGGGAACGATCCTCGCATTCGTTTCTCATGGAGTTGATCAGCAGCTCAAGCATAACAAAGCCCCTGTGATCGGGAAAACGGAACCTATTTGAGAACCATGGATGGCCGGCACTGGAAGAGAACAAGCCTGCTTTGTTCCATGCTCATCCCGAGGCCCTTTTTGCAGGACGGGGAAAGTACTACCGGATATGAGGACTACGGGCCCGCGATCGGAAAGCGACTTGATCTAGACACGAGTACCCACTGGACGAGTCCCATGACGCGTCAAATATTCTAGGCTCCGAGGGAAACCGATGAGGAATGGAGAGCGTCCATTGGACATGCTATCTGTGATTGTGCTAACGCACCCAAATCTAGGTCACTTGAGGATTCCTTGAATAGTTCGGTCCCGCACAGATCATAGTGTATACGGAAGCCGAAAAGGATAATTTTAAGCTCGTCCTATCCAGAACCACTTGATCGTGACACATTTGTCAGTTGGAGAGAAAACATATGTTGGGATGTGCGTCTCGTTGCCATGTTTAGTGAGAAGACACGGGACGACGTTGAATCCGTCTTCTCGTCGCAAAAAGAGTGCCATGTATAGATTACTCGATCGTCCGGGCCCGTCTGTTGCTAATCATCCAACTCGTGAGAGGTGCACCCCATGCACAAAACCATCCCTTCAATCGGGGCACTGACCTCGAAACTGACCTTTTCTCACCGAGAGCCATCGCCGGTAACCTTGGTGTTAACGTTCTATTCGATACCACCCTGGTTCCGTGCGACCAACTGCCACGCAGCGAGGCACGTCGTTGATTCTTGGACAAGTGGTGATGGGCCTGTCAGTGCTTTCGGAATTGACCATACCGCCATCAAGTTGAAGATAGCATATCGCTCTCCCTCACTTCCCGAAACCCGCTTTGAGTACCAAGTTCTTCTGGTCGTTGAGCATTGACTTGTCAAAGGATCAATTGAGGATCGAGTCGTTTGGGGCTCTGCAACGTGAGCCAAGGCGTAGTTCAGTGAACGAGGCGTTGCAGCCTGCAACAGCGTCATAGTAGACTCGGGAGTTCCAATGATGGACTGGTTCCGTCTCCGCCCCCCGTTACCACACG
This sequence comes from Boletus bicolor, assembly GCA_003316205.1. Lineage (NCBI taxonomy): Eukaryota > Fungi > Basidiomycota > Agaricomycetes > Boletales > Boletaceae > Boletus > Boletus bicolor. The sequence continues at coordinate 18,378 of QFEM01007254.1, forward strand.
ACGGTTCGCGCTACTGTACCGCCGGGACGCGCCTGCAGCGATGACGATGTCCAACTTGGAGAACGATGACGAAGACAGGTCGAGCCCCAAAACCACTCTCTAACAGAGCAACGGGCGAGGTGGTAACCCAGGAGACCAACCACAATCGTGGCTTTCACGGGTAACGAGAAACGACATTGACGGATGTCAGTGGCGTAGACCAAAACGTCTGGTACCGAGACTAGATATCCACGTTGGGCCTAGGTGACAGCCGTGAACCCGGGCATCGGTGTGACGCGGCCAGCTTCATCCCAGGGAAGCCATCGACGCAAGCGGTTTCTCCGAGGTTACCCCCTGCCCGGGCCAACGTTACGTGTGCTCAGAGAGAGTCGCAGCAAGGAAAAAGGAAAGGAAAACGGCCAATGGCGAAATCAAGCAGTAGTAAAGGTGCCAAGAAGCCACCTGCCGAGCGGACGCTAATTGAAACGTACGCGCGTTCGGCATCAGACCGCCATACCATGGAGCAAGACTGCAGCGCAATTGTGATCCAAGT
>QFEM01007257.1:0-11626 GCA_003316205.1 Boletus bicolor
AGAGGAAAGCCCATGAGAGGAGAGAGAGATGATATTGTTTCTTTGAAAGATGGAAATGGGTTTCATGATGATGGTGGGAAAATAAACATGGAATGATGGGATTCATATATATTGTCTGACACTCAGTTACATAATGGTGACATAATGGAAGCCTTACCAAATGTATGTAATCATATTACAGCATGCTAGGGTCCAATATATGTAATCAAAATTTAGAGTCAAAAAACTGTCCGAATGAGTCATTGTTTTGAAATGGCTGCCAGTTCATCAATTCTTATTCATATGTCTTAAAACCTTGATGGATAGAAATCAAAGGGTCAGTGCTTTATTTCATATACCTATATGTTAGGGTAAGGGTTAGGGGTTATTGGGGAATAATGCATTTAGTGAAAAATAACCAAACATGCAGACTGTTACGATGACTGAGGTGGCAGTCGTAATGGGGCCTTCACTGACAAGGAGTCACTTGGAGAGCAACAATGCAGTATCACCTAGGGGATTCCGAAGGGCAATCAAAGTGGTGTGCACTAGGGTTTTCCTATGCACAGGACGAAGGAGTGCACACTAGGGTTTTCCTATGTGCGGGGACAAGGGTTCAACTAGAGTGTGAGCTCATAGGTCGACAAGGACAAGGGTTTGCTTGAACAGATGTTTGTAGGCAATGAAGGACAAGGATTCAACTAGAGCAGATGCTCATAGGCTGACAAGGATTCCTTTAGAAGGAATAACGAAGAGCGACCACTCAGAAGTAGGTTGGAGACTTAGAGAGCTCGGGTTGAAGGGTAAGGCGTATAGATTGCCTAGCAGAGGCAAGATACAAGAGGGGTACTCAAGGTATCTCAAAGGAGGTCTAAGCTAGGAAATCATATGATAAATGAAGGGTTTATATAACCCTGGATACACACAAGGGCCAGGTGTGGAATAACACAGAGTCAGGATAAACCATGGGAGTACGCGTATGGAATTGGGAGAAGCGCATATCCTGTATGTCAGAACAATAAGGATCAGAGAAAAAAGGAAGAACCATGGACACATGTATGGAACAAGTGAAGCACATGTCCAACTATTGTGAGACAATCAACGAAGACGTGAGACAATAGGAATGCATCTCCGGTAAGGAGTGAGAAGAAGCTGGAGGTGGAGAAAAGGAATAAGGTCCAATGGATGAGCTAGGATGAGGAAGATATGAGGTCCTGGCATTGGTAATACAAGCAGACTGAATAATTGTAACAAGTGTAGGAAAGAAATGAAGAGTTGTAACATGGACAGTTTTTTGAGCCACTGTACAACGTATGACGGTCTCAAGCGAGAACTCTTCACCAAATGACAGTGTCATTGTATGGTGCATCGTGACCTTGAGGGGTTTATAAATAGAAGATATTTTTGTTGTTTATTCAGGGAATTAAGCACACTATTATTTAACTCCAGTGCCACACTCAATTGAGATGCCCTTACAGAGGAACAAGAAATGGTACCTAATACAGAAAATAAATTGGAAATAGGGAAATCAGAATCAGAACAAGAAGAAAATTGTTCAGGCACAAGAACACCCTCAACGTTCACATGCTGTTACCTTTTAAAGCCTCGGCCACATGGTGCTTGGCCTCGACTTCAAACTTGTCTCTATAATAAGCCTCGGCTTCTTCCAAGACATAGGATCTGTGATCAGTATTTGGTACTGCAGCTGCTGAGGCCAGTGGAGTAGGAAGGGGATGTTCAGTATAATGTTGAGCCACTTGGGCCTGTTGGGGTACGTCGTGTTGGTGTGCAACAACGTATTGTCCCATATTGTAGTCCCAGACAAATTGTTGCCTCTGCTGAGGCAGATGGAAAGGATGGTGATTGGGATTGGAGGGACAATCGGGTTTGATGTGACCTGGCTTTCTACACAGGTAACAAGTCCTGGTGTTGTTGGTGGGAGCAGGAGCAGCCTGCTGCATCCCTATCTCCATTGGGGCCCCTCAGCCCAGTTGTGTACCGTACGGAGTAAAGGTGGGATGGGAAGATGTGGGGGGATTAGGAGGGGGCGGGTAACATGGCTGTGAATGAGGCTGAAATCAGGAATGAACAGGTGGTCCACGTTCAATGGCTATCTGCTCATAGGCTCAACCAATCTTCTGGTAGTGATACAAGAGATTCTCGAAATCAAACTCCTCAAATGGAAACTGAAGGCAGCATCTTTCATAGATTCAGTAATCTACCGCCTTCTTGAGGAGCATTACCACATGGTAGTCCTCAATTTCTGATTCTTTGTGTAATACCTTGAACCTTTGAAGGAAGAGGTCTATGGGATGCCCGTTCTGTCTAAGGCCTTCCAACTTCCAGAGAGACTTGTGGGAGAGTACATCAATCCAGAAATAATTCTTTATCTCTTTTTGGAGAGAAGCCCAAGACGGCCAAGCAGAATCCCCTAGCTTGCTGGTTACCGCACCATCTGAATTTGTCACATCATTTTCCTCCATGTCCAGGTATTTCTCCAACATAATTTGGGCAAAGCCCTCTGCCTTCTTTTTGAAGCAAGAAAGGATGGCGACTGCACGGAGCTTGTTGGACCTCCATTTTTGGGCATCCACCCAAAGATGCATCTTTACCCACCAAATGTGCCAAGTGCCTCTATTGCCATCCCATTTCTCAGGGTCGGCACTCTTCTTGGTCATGTTGTCCTTTTCTTTTTCAATGTTTAATGCAGCAATGTGCTGGATGAGCTTGTCTAGGTCTGTGTGCAGAGAGAGGATGAAGTTGAGGGTGGAGGAAATTGAAGAGGTGATGACCTTGTTCTTGTTCGAGGGCAAACAGATAATAGTCTTGGCATTGGAGATCAGCTCTTGGCCAGTAGACCTTACGAGGACAGGAACGAGGGAGAGAAGTGGGGAAGAGGTTATCTAAACGGGAATTGCAATCTTGAATGAAATCAATCGGAAGGTGGTCATTGGGATCTTCTTCTTCTTTCACTTCCTTACTGCATGGACTATTCCAACCACACTCTGGGGAAGCTACATGTATGGGAGCGGAAATAATAACATTTTGATTGGAGATAGTATCTCCTTCTTCTTCAGCAAATCCACAGGTGACCGCAGTGACCTGGATTACATATACTGACTATGAGAGATTTCTAAATGAGAACTACTAGCTTAGCCACCAGCAGCACAATGGCTGTGATCCAATGTCGCTCTGTGCAAACGTGGCATGACCCACGCGCAGTATCACCTCACAAGAGGGACTGAGAAGATTGCTATTTAACAAGACAAAAGCTTGCCATCTAAGGCACACCCTAAAGGCACAGGCATAAAGAAATAAAAAGTTGCAGAAAGCTCCGGCAGGCGTCCCTTAGCTCTGGGATCCGAGTGTTGTGTATAGCAGTCTAATCCAAGTGTTATAACTCTATCATGAATGACAAAGAAAACCACAAGGCTTGACACTTTGCAGAGTACACGACTTCTAGCAGGTAAAAAGAGATGAGATGCAGGAGATGAAGAGGAGGAGGGATAGTTGTCTCCATCCAATGCAGGCCTACAAGGGGAATAAATCCACCAGGCAATGACCAGTAAAGCAAACGAACAAATGGATTAGACTGGGGATTCAGTTGTAGAGTACTAGCTTATATATGTACAGGTGCGTGCACAGACCATGCTGTGCATGAGAGAAACTACCATAAATAGACTGATGAAAGAAGCCAGGCACAGGAAAGGAAGTAACGGAGATTAAAGGGGCTATGTGAGAAGAGCAGAAATTAAAAGGTCATGGATACCATGAGGTATGATGTCATAGGTTCTAGATCTAGTCATGTGCTGGTTCCCACAGTCATGTGCACAGATCACGTGACTGGAAAAGAGAAAAGTTGAAGTAAATCAAAGATTGGCTGGTTCCAACATTGAAGAAAACCCTGAGGGGATTCCTAGGGTTCCTTAACTTCTACCAGCAGTTTGTAAAGAACTTCACCCAGATCACACAACCCTTAAGTGTGCTCACATCAGTGAAGAAGGACTTCAATTGGTCGCCAGCTTGCCAGCAAGCCTTCAAACAACTCAAGGAGACAGTGTCCATGGCCCCCACTCTGGCCATGCCCACCAACGATGATCCCTTCCATATTGAAACAGACAAATTGGGAATCAGAGTCGGAGCAGTACTATCACAATGCCAAGAAGGGGTATGGCATCCAGTCGCTTTCATTTCCAGATCACTCAACGACACAGAGCACAACTACCATGCCATGGACCTGGAAATGCTTGCAGTCATTTTCATGCTCAAAGAGTGGCAACAATACCTCCTTGAGGCCATCCATCCTGTCGAGGTGTTAACGGATCGCAAGAACCTTGAGTTCTTCCATAAGCCTCAAGATTTCTTCCACTGTCAAGCTAGATGGCAACAAATTGTCCAGAAATATAAGCTATCCTTTAGCTATAGACCGGGCAAAATGAACCCAGCTGACCCTCTGTCCAGGAGCCCAGATTATGAGAAGGGGGTAAACACCAATAATCACCAACAGGTTCTTTTACCCAACTCCCTTTTCGTAAAAGCTGTAGCCTCTTCAAGCATCCTTGACTGCATCAAGAAGCTTCAATACAAATTAGAATGCTTCGTGAAGGAAGGATTGAAGAAGCCAGAGTCTGCCCGGACCAAGAAGGATGATCTCATAAGATGGAAGGATCTTATCTACATCCTGAATGACACCAAACTCTGTGAAGAAATCATCAGGGCCAATCACGACCACCCCATATCGGGTCACTCTGGCATACGCAGAACTTGCGACCTAATTATAAGTGAATACTACTGGCCCTCTCTGCAGAAGGATGTAGAAGAGTACGTAAAAGGGTGCGATGCATGTCAGAAAGTAAAACCCAAGACCACATCCACCCAAACACCCTTACACCCAAATGAGATCCCCTCAGCCCCCTGGGAGATTATTTTAGTAGACCTAATCAGACTGCTACCACAATTGCAAGGAAAAAATGCCATCCTTGTGATTGCAGACTGATTTTCCAAGATGATCCACCTCATTCCCACCATCAACACAGTCACCTCCCAAGGAGTTGCCATGCTGTTTAGAGACCACGTGTTCAAACTGCATGGAGTGCCCAGGAAGGTGATATCCGATCGGGGTATCCAATTTATCTTGTCATTCATGCAGGATCTATACACCCTGCTGCAGATCAAAGCCAACCCATCCACAGTGTACTACCTGCAAACCGACGGGCAGACAGAACAGATCAATCGGGAGGTAGAGAAATACCTCCAGATTTACATAAACCACTGCCAGACTGACTGGGCCAATTGGCTCCCCATTGCTGAGTTCGCCCACAACTTGCAAACCTCCAGCACCACCAGCACTCCCCCGTTCATACTCAACTTCAGACAACAACCGGTAATACCCACGAGGAAGACCGAAGTCCAAAACGAGTCAGCAACTGTTATAATATGAACATTTTCAAACATTTTTGGACCTCAACTCTTTTTCTTTTCCAGTCATGTGATCTGTGCACATGACCATGGGAACCAGCACATGACTAGGTCTAGAACCAATGATGTCATACCTCATGGTACCCATGACCTTTTAATTTCCGCTCTTCTCACACAGCCCCTTTAATCTCCATTACTTCTTTTCCCGTGCCTGGCTTCTCTCATCAGTCTATTTATGGTAGTTCCTCTCATGCATAGCATGGTCTGTGCACGCACCTGTACATATATAAGCTAGCACTCTGCAACTGGATTCTCCAGTCTAATCCACTTGTTTGTTGCTTTACTGGTCATTGTCTTGGAGACTTGTTCCTCATTATAGGCCTACATCAAATGGAAGCGACTACCTTCCCTCTCATCTTCTCCTGCACCTCATATCTTTGTTCACCAGGACTTGTGTAGCCTGCAAGCGGTTGAGCCTTGTGAATATTTCTGTCATTTGCGATAGTTCGTAACACTTGGATTAGACTTGCATACACAACACTCAGATCCCAGAGCTAAGGGACGCTTGCCAGAGCTTTCTGCAACATTTTATTTCTTTACGCCCATACCTTTAGGGTGTGCCTTGAGTGGCAAGCTTTTGTCTTGTTAGCTAGAAACCTTCTCAGTTCCTCTTGTGAGGTGATACCGCATGTGGGTCGTGCCATGTTTGCATAGGATGACATTGAATCACAGCCGTCGTGCTGCTGGTGGCTGAGTCATTAGCTCTCCTTTAGAAAATCTCTCGTAGTCAGTATGTGTAACCAGGGCCACTGCAGTTACCCTTGGTCTTGCCGAAGAAGACGGAGATACAATCTCCGATCACGTTTCTATCATTTCCGACCTCACCCATGTAGTCTCCCCAGAGCGTGGTTGGAATAGTCCACGCAGTAAGAAGGTGAAAGAAGAACAAGATCCCAACGACCACTTACCGGTTGACTTCATTTAAGATCATAACCTCCGTTTAGATAATCTCTTTCCCAACCCTCTTCCTCGCTCTCATTCCTGAAAAATCTATCAGCACAGACTAGACTGTCAGCGCCAAGGTCATCACCTCCCTCTCTTCAACCAAGCAAATCATCACTACTTTTACAACTTTCTCCATCCTTACCTCTGCCCCATCTCAGTCCTCCATACAGTAGTCAAATATGGCAGAAGTGGACCTTGATGACCTCATAAGGCATATCACCACCCTAAACATTGAGTCAGAGAAAAATAATGTAACAAAGAAGATTGCCAACCCTGAGAAATGGGACAGTGATAGAAGCAGCTGATGAGTATGGTGGGTCAAATTGTGTTTATGGGTTGAAGTGCAAAAATGGCGATCAGACAAGCTCTGGGCTGTCGCTGTGCTTTCCTGATTTGAGAAGAAGGCTGAAGGGTTCACCCAAATCACCCTTGAGAGGTATCTCAATCAGGAAGACGAGAACATAACAGATGAGCATGGCATGGTTACCAGCAAAAGAGGAGACTCGGCCTGGCCCTCTTGAGGAGTTCTCCAGGATGTGATTAAACTCTACTTCCGCATTGATGTCCTCTCCCACGAGTCGCTGCAGAAGCTGGAAGGCTTATGCCAGAATGAACATCCCATTGACCTCTTCCTGCAAAGATTCAAGGTTCTCAAGAAGGAATCAGATATTGAAGAGTATCATGCGGTAACTCTTCTCAAGAAAGCAGTGGATTACCGCATTTACAAAAGGGCTCGGCTTAATTGGCCAACTGGAGATCTCGATTACGATGACCTCATTAACGTCTACCGTTCTATTGGCAGAGCATACGAGCAGATAGCAATTGAATGAGGTCCCCCTTCTAATGCCTGCTTCCTTCCCCGCCAAGCCCATTATCCCGCGCCATCTAATTCCCCACCTTTCCGTCTGCAATTCATGCAATACAGTACACAACTGGGCTGAGGGGCCCAATGGAGATTGGAGTGCAGCAGGCTGCACCCACTCCCACACAAGACACAAGGACTTGCTTCCTCTATGGTAAACCAGGTCATATTAAACCTGACTGCCCCTCCAACCCAAACCATCATCTGTTCTGTCCGCCTCAACAAAGGCAACAATGGGTCTGGGATTACAATTCCAGACAGTATGTTGTCGCACCCCAACATGACATTTATTCCCAGGCCCAGGTGGCCAATCATTATCCTGGACGACCCCTTCCCACTCCACCAGCCTCGGCAGCCATAGCCCCAAATGCCGATCACAGATCATACGTCTCAGATGAAGCCGAGGCATATTACAGGGATAAGTTTGAAGTCAAGGCTAAGCACTGTGCGGCTGAGGCTTTAAAAGGAAACAGCACGTGAATGATGAGGGTGTTCTTGTGCCTGAACTATTTTCTTCTTGTTCTGATTCTGATTTCCCGATTTCCAATTTGTCATCTGTACTACATAGTCTTTCTTGTTCCTCTGTAAGAGTGTTGGACTTGGGTGAATTATGGGATATGACAGTATCCCCCTCTTAGGCCTGAACCCCTGAAGGCCTATGTGAGCGATAATGCAGAGTTAAAATTTTATCGGAGTCCAAAGAATTGTGGGTCGGGGGTAAGACCCTATATAAACCACTAAGTCCTACCAGTACCTCTCTTTTCCAAACCACCACCATGTCCGACTTCGAAGATATTGAGAACTGATCTGACACCTGGTTGGCAGAGAACGACAATGACAATGACAATGACTTGTGTGCAGCAAAGTTCACCGAACGGAGGCAACAAGCAAAAGTGAAGAAGGAGGAGGAGGCAAGGAAGAAGGCAGAGGAGGAACGGAGGAAGGCGGAGGAGAAGGTGCACAAGGAGGAGAGGCGCATGGTGGCCAAGGCAGCAGCCAAGAAGAGGGTGAGTCACAATGACCTCAGAGTTGCTTGGTGTTATAATATGAACATTTTCAAACTTTTTTGGACTTCAACTTTTCTCTCTTCCAGTCACGTGATCAGTGCACGTGACCGTGGGAACCAGCACATGACTAGGTCTAGAACCTATGACGTCATACCTCATGGTACCTGCGCCCTTTTAATTTCCGTTCTTCTCACACTGCCTCTTTAATCTCCGTTGCTTCTTTTCCTGTGCCTAGTTTCTCTCATCAGTCTATTTATGGTAGTTCCTCCCACGCATAGCATGGTCTGTGCGCGTGCCTGTAACATATATAAGGTAGACACTTGCAACTGGAATCCCCAATCTAATCCACTTGTTGTTTGCTCTACTGGTCATTGTCTTGGGGACTTGTTCCTCATTATAGGCCTGCATCAACCAGAGAGGGCTGCCACTCTTCCTCCTCATCTCTCCTGTACCTCTTTAGTTTTCACCTTGCCAGGACTTGTGTAGCCTGCGAGCTTGTCGAGCCTTGTGGTTGTCTGTCGTTCGCAATAGTTCATAACACTTGGGAGCTGATGAAGCCTAGGCTGAGGAGGTGCATGAGCAGCAGCAGTGCGCTGGACCAAGCAAGGGGAAGGCATGCGAGGTGTCAGAGGTTGAGGCGTGCACTTGGTGCACTACCAAGGACCTCAAGTGCATTCTGGGGCCCGGAAAGGTGACGTCATGCAAGGAGTGTCGTCGGGTAAAGGTGAGGTGCGTCCAGCTGGGGATGGAAGAAGCGGAGAAGCCAGCACAGAGGAAGAGGAAGGCAGCAGAGGGGGCCTCGCAGTCGGTGAAGAAGAAAAGGTGGACAGACAAGTTGAAGGAGGCCTCAAGCACCAGAGCGGGCTCTACGCAAGGGGGGGAGCTCATGGAAGTGATCAAGGTCTGGACGCAGGTGGCCAGGCTGATGACAGCGGCAGTGAGGGAGCTCTGAGATGTGATCTGGACTCAAAACGAGCAGATGAAGAAGCACGGGGAGCTCTTTGGCTGATTGGTCAACTTGAAGGCCACGGAGATTTACAGAGAGGACAAGGACACTGAGGAGAAGACAGAGGACAGGGGAGAGAGTGAGGTGGCAGAGAAAAGGGAGGAGTTGAGGGTGGAGAGAATCTGGGAGATGGAGAAGGAGGATGCAGAGATGGTGGAGGGTGATGCAGACGAGGAGGATGATGAGGGTGCAGAGGTCAAAGAAAAAGTGTAGATAGTCCTCATCGCCTCTCTTAGTTTACTAATAATGCAAGTCATTTTTTGTCCGATCATGCGGAGTGAGGTCCTGGTCTGTCTGGATACTGGGAGTGAAAGTGTTCAACAAGTTTGGAGGCATGTCCGAGCTCTGTAGCTAACAGCCAGAACATTTCTTCATCAGTACCTTCATAACCGGACCATCACACAAGGTAAAGCAGCTTGCAGGTTTTTTGTCATCGATCTATTTTGGAGTTGAGGATCTCAGAGATCTCAAACTCTGGTTCTCTGTCTACTTCGACTGGAGGTGGAGAAGGTTGTACCCAGTTGGGAATGATGTTGGGTACGGATGGTTCTAACTGGGATATGTGAAAGACGGGGTGGACAGATTTCATAGAGTTGGGGAGTCAGAGCGTGAAGGAGTGGGTTCCAGCCTGAGTGATGATGGTATACAGTCCCAGATTCTTCTCAGAGAGTTTCTTCGAAGGTCTAGTGGAACGGAAGTACTTAGCTTTCACGAAAACCTGGTCACCGACTTTGAAGTCTGGCACTGGAGTTTGCTTGGCATTTGCTGGTCCTTGGTAACGCTGCTGGGCATGGGTCATCTCTTCACAGAGGAACTGATGGAGGGTATCAAGGTCAACAGAATATTCTCAAGTGTGAGCGGAGGTGAGATCTCATTCTGGATGAATGGAGATGTTTGGGTGATAACCCCTGTTGGCGAAGAATGGAGAAACACCTGTAGTTGCACTAGGGGCATTGTTGTAAGAGAACTCTGTGAGAGGCAGGAGTTTGGACCAGTTGTCCTGTTGGTGATTACAATAAATGTGAAGGTACTGCTCGAGAGTCTGGTTCATATGCTCCGTTTGACCATCTCCTTCCGGGTGATAACTGGAGGTGAAGTGGAGTCAGATGTCCAAAGCTTTTCCGAGGGAATGGAAGAAATGGGAGATGAACTCAGTTCCTCAATTGGAGGTGATGTGGAAGGGAACTCCATGCTTTGAAAAGACATGGAGGAGGAAGAGTTTAGCGAGCTCCGGGGACGTGATTGTGTCGTGAGTAGGGATGAAAATGCACTGTTTGGAGAGACAATCTACGACCACGAGTATTGCCATGAACCTGGAGGACTCAGGGAGTTGTTCGATGAAGTCCATGGAGATGGAGTTCCATGGCTTCTCAGGAATGGGGAGCTGCTTCAGAAGCCCATAAGGGCGATGCCAGGGACCCTTTGTGTGAGCATAGAAGGTACAGGAGGAGACATAGTCTTTGACGAAGGTCCTGATACCTAGCCAGGTGTATTTGCGGCGAATGAGTTCCAAGGTCTGGTTCTGGCCGAAATGTCTGGAGAGTGGATGGTCGTGTTTGCACCGGAGGATGTGAAGTCAGAGGTCATTGGAGTTGGGGACGTAAATACAATTATCCAAATGGAGGAAACCATCAGAGTCAACAGACCAATGGAAGTTGGATGGTTCAGGGGTGGACATGTGGAGTTTGGTGAGAGTGTTGGACGGAAGGGCAGAGAGGATGTCATTGTGAAGCTGCTCGATGTCATAAAGGGTGCTTGCCTGGAGGACCGGAGTAGCAAGGATTGTAGCTCATAGGGATGCAGCAAGCTGTTCCTGGGTAAAGATGGGGCAGAAATTGTGCGGGTTGACGCGAGTGTAGTCCTTATCCCCCTCTTTGGGATAGATGTCCCAGCGTCTAGTGAGAGCATCGGGCTTCGTGCCAAGGTATCTGGGGCAAAAATGGACAACCATGTGGAATTGAGAAAGGAACTCTGACCACTGGGCTTGCTGGCAGGTCAGGAGTTTAGTGGTGGCAAAATACTCAAGGTTCTTGTGGTCGGTAACGACATCAGTAGGAGTGCCAGAGCCTTCAAGGTAGTGGCACCAAGTCCAGAAGGACTCGTGAATGGCGAGGAGCTCCTTGTCATGAGTATCATAGTTGAGCTCCAGAGCGGAGAGGGTATGAGAGTAGAATGTGATGGGTGTTACGACGGTCGGGAGACTATCGTAATGGGGCCTTCGCTAAACAAAGATGTTGCTTAGGGGCGATGACGCAGTTAGCACTCTGGGGATTCCAAGGAGTGCACAAGTGAGTACTCAAGGGGATTCCTTAGTACTAGGGACGAAGAAGTGTTCAAGGGGATTCCTCA
>QFEM01007293.1:0-12252 GCA_003316205.1 Boletus bicolor
TTCGTCCTAAGTCTCTGGTCTACTATTAAGTGACCACTCCTTGTACTTCCTTCATAAAGGAACCTTCGTCGGCCTACGGGTACAACCCTAGTTGAACCTCTGCGTTGTCGCTCTCCAAGCGACTCCTTCGTCACCCGTGCTGAGGAATCCCCTCGAGCACTCCTTCGTCACTCGTACTAAGGAATCCCCTTGACGACATCCTTGTCCAGTGAAGGCCCCATTATGATAGCCTCCTGGCCGTCATAACAAAAGGTCTAAGCTCTCTTGTAAAAGGCTAGCACCGCCTAAGCCTTCCCCACCATTCCACCTCGTACCGATCCTTGCTGGGGAATCCCCCGTTCCCAACCTACCCCAGGAGAGACCTCCGAAGAAGAAGAACCCCGTACCACCTTCCCAGGAGATCTTGACGATCAAGAACCTGACGTCCTAGACGATTTAGATCAGGAGATCCTTACCGGAGATAGCACTGCTAACTGGCACGCCTGATCCCTTGCTCGTCATCTGTCACAGTCACTGACAGTTCCCATTCCCATCTCTGCCGCTTCCAGCTCCTCCACCACAAGAGGTCCTCGATCCCCCGTCCTCGCCCCTTCCCCTTCTTCTTCCCCCACCATGTCGTCCCGCCCCACTGAACTCTGTCTTGGGGCCCCTGAGCCCTTCGATGGATCCTATGAGCAGGCACTCCCCTGGCTCGCCAATGTAGTCTTCTACCTCACCGTCAACGACGCCGTTTATACCACTGAGGCAAAACGCGTCGCCTTCGCCCTGTCATATATGACTAAGGGAACCGCCGCCACCTGGGCGAATACCTATCGCCAGAGTGCCATTGATGCCAACGGCAACATCTCCATCAGAATGTGGAGCACCTTCGCTACCGCGTTCAAGGCCGCGTTCGAACACCACAACACGGTCAACAATGCTATCGCCTGGTTGTCCACCAAGTGCATTCTCGTCAAGAATGGCGCTTACTCCCCACCTCTCTCCTCGTACGTCGCCGAGTTCAAGAACAAAGTCGCTACCGCCGCCGTTACCGACCAAAATGTCCTTATTGGCTACTTCACTGCCGGCCTTCCCCCCATCCTCATGAAGAAGATTATGTCTATGGAGAACGTGCCCTCGACCATCGACAAATGGTACGAAAAGGCAGTTCATTTCCAGACCCAATGGGAGCGTGCTGCTGAGATATCGTGCCGCTATGTCCGACCCTCTACCCAGGGTCATCAATCCTTCATGCCGCGGAACTCCACCCCTGCCAAAGACCCTAACGCTATGGACGTTGACGTCATCTGTGTTCCTAAGCTTACCCCTGAGGAATGAAAGTGATGTGTCGAGAAGAAACTTTGTTTCCGTTGCCGTAAACCCGGCCACGCCTCTCCTGCCTGCCCCACTTTTACAGGTAATAAACCCGCTGTCAAAGCGGTTCAAGAAGCCGAAGAAGACGTCCCACGCCTAGTTGAGATAGACAATGACGATGAAGACGTCCCCGCGGTTCGGAAAGTGGGCTTTAATGTGGATTTTTAAAAAGGGGAACTTCTTCAATGCAAGTCTCCCCTTCCTCTTCCGTTTGTGCATCTGTACTTGTACGATCTTCGACTAAAGCAATGCAAATCCCCGTTCAAGTCATCGTACCAGATTACACCTTGAAAGCCGTCGACACCCACGCCCTCATTGACAGCGGTGCAGATATATCCTGCATCGACTGGGACTTTGTCTGCAAACACCGGCTTCCCACCAAGAAGCTTGACCACCCGTTCCACGCTCGTAACGCCGACGACTCCTATAACAAGAAAGGAGACGTCCAGTACTCTTGTGACCTATTCCTCAATATCGAAGGAATAGCCCGCTGTGTTACCTTTATGGTAATGTCGCTTGGACGCGACAACATCCTCCTCGGACTCCCTTGGTTGAAAGAAACCAATCCTTCCATTGACTGGGCTCAATGAACAATCTCCCTCTCCGAAACCCTTGACCAATCCAAGGAACTCTACACTACCCACGCTGTGGATTACGACCGCCACTCGTCCAAATTTTGGAAACCACCCCTTCGTACTCCCCGACATGTCCACGTCAACTCCGTCACCCACTCTCGTCTGTTCGAATATAACAAATGGAAAGACCCCGACGCCATCTGCTTAAATTACCAGACTGTGCGCGTCATGTTCCGAACCATCCAATTCGGATCTCGCTTTGCCCCCCTAGGTTCCCGCTACGTCCAGAAGCTTACCCAAGCTATGGAACTCGCTATGGTCGCCGAGCAGGCCAAGCCCAAACCCGTCCTACCCTCGGAATATGCCGAGTTCGCCTCCGTCTTCTCCAAGGAGGCCACAGACCACGTGCCTCCTTCTCGACCCTACGACCACGAGATCAACCTCAAGGATACCTTCACCCCGAAAATCGGAAAGGTATACCCTCTCGCTCCTGCCGAACGGGAAGCCACCGAAGCTTTCCTAAAGGAGAACCTCGACTGCGGAAAGATCCGCCCCTCGAAATCCCCTCAAGCCTTGCCCTTCTTTTTCGTCAAAAAGAAGGACGGAGGACTCCGCCCTTGCCAAGACTATCGTTACATCAACGAACATACCATTCGTGATGCCTACCCTCTACCCTTGATCTCCGATCTCGTTAACAAGCTCTGAGATGCCAAGATCTTCACCAAATTCGATGTTCGGTGGGGATACAACAACATCCGAATCAAAGACGGACATCAATGGAAAGCCACCTTTGTCACCCACAAAGGCCTCTTTGAACCCACGGTCATGTTCTTCAGTCTTTGCAATTCTCCCGTGACATTCCAGCGATTCATGAATGATTCCTTTAGGGATATGATCACTGAAGGGTGGCTCGTCATCTATATGGACGACCTCCTCATCGCCTCTCCCGACGCCGCCACTCACGAGGAACGTACGAAATGTGTCCTCCAACGCATGACCGAACTCAACTTGCACCTCAAACTTGAGAAGTGTAAGTTCGCCACTGACGAGGTTGAGTACCTCGGAATGATCATTAAACCCGGTCAACTCGCCATGGACCCCGTCAAGCTTGATGGGATCGCCTCATGGCCCACCCTGGCATCTGTTAAGGATGTCTGCTCCTTCCTCGGATTCGCCAACTTCTACCGGCGTTTCATCCCCGACTATTCCAATGTCGCACGACCCCTCATTGATCTCACCAAGAAAACTACCGCTTGGTCTTGGTCCTCTGCATGCCAGTCGGCATTCTCTGTTCTCAAAGGGCTTTTCCTAAAGAAGCCCATCCTACAGATGCCAAACGTTTTGGCTCCTTTTGCCATCACCACGGACGCGTCTAAACACACTTCCGGTGGTATCCTTTTACAGACCGACGCCAACAGAGATTGGCACCCCTGCTCGTATATCTCCTCCTCGTTCTCCCCCGCAGAACGGAACTACGACATCTATGATCGTGAACTCCTCGCGGTCATCCGCGGGCTTAAAGCCTGGCGTCACTACTTGTCCAGTTCTGCCTTCCCTATCCAGGTCTTCACGGACCACAAAAATCTCACGTACTTCCGCCAACCCCAGACCCTGAATCGTCGCCAAGCCCGCTGGCTTATCGACCTCACCAACTTCAATCTCAAGATGATCCACGTTCCCGGATCTCTCCTCGCAGGGCCTGATGCCCTATCCCGCCACCCGGATCTTCTCCCGAAATCTGACCTTGACAATGAAGGAGTCACCCTCCTTCCCAAGTCTATTTTCGTGCAGGCCATTGATTCCGCCCTTCACACGTGGATCAAAGACTCCTCCCAATCCGACTCCCTCGTCCTGCAAGCTCTTCAGTCTATGAACAAAGAGATTCCCCCTGCCTTCCGGTCTCGTCTCGCCAACTGGCAGATGGAGGCTGGCGTCCTCACTTACCAAGGATGCGTCTATGTCCCTGCCGACGATACCCTTCGTTGTTCTATTCTACAGCATTGTCATGATCACGAAACCGCCGGTCACCCCGGCTTCCTGAAAACCCGTCAACTTGTCGCCGCCGAGTTCTGGTGGCCCAGTCTCACCTCCTACGTCCACTGCTATGTCGAGGGTTGTGCCACATGCCAACAATCCAAATCCAATACTCACCCCTCCGCCCCGCCCCTTGTTTCCATTAAATCCTCCGCGTCTCGCCCGTTCCAGCAGATCTCCTGTGATCTGATCACCGACCTGCCGGTCACGCCCGCTGGCATGGATTCCCTCCTGGTCGTGGTAGACCATGGGCTTACTAAGGGGGTAATTCTCTGCCCCACTAAGAAAATCATCACCGCCGAAGGGGTTGCTGACCTCTTTTTCCACAAAGTATTCCTTCGCTTCGGTCTCTACGACAAAATCATCTCCGACCGAGGCCCTCAGTTCGCTAGTGCCTTCGCCCGAGAGCTTGGGCGACTCCTTGGGTACAACCTCGCCCTCTCCACCACGTATCACCCTCAAACTGACAGTGAAACGGAACGTGTCAATCAAGAAGTTGAGACCTACCTCCGCATCTACTGCAGATCTAACCCTGGCTCATGGGCTGATACTATTTCCCACGCTGAATTTGCCCACAACCACCGTCCTCACTCCGTCACCAGGAAATCCCCGTTCTTCTTAATGATGGGTTACGAACCCCATGCCCTACCATCAGTGATCTCCGATTCCTCCCTTCCTGCCGTAGATTCCCGGCTCAAAGCCCTCACCGCCGCCTGTGACGAAGCCCTCGCTTCTCACGAACTCGCACGCCAAACCATGGCCGCACGCACCCGCCGTTCCTTTAAACCCTTTGCCCTAGGAGATAAGGTGTGGCTTGAGGCCCGCAACCTCAAGCACTCTATCGCCAACCCAAAGTTCGCCGCCAAACGGGAAGGACCTTTTACCGTCACAAAGGTACTGTCCCCGATCACCTATCAACTCCACCTTCCGAAGACCTGGAAGATCCACCCGGTCTTCCATGCATCACTCCTGACTCCGTACTGTGAGAACGACACCCATGGTCCTAACTACCCTCAACCCCCTCTGGATCTTGTAGAAGGCGAAGAAGAATATGAAATCGAGAAGATCATACATCATCGCGGAACCAAGGGACGCCGCTCCTTCCTGATCCGTTGGAAAGGGTATTCCGCGGAAGAAGACTCCTGGATCCCAGAACGGAATCTGAAAAATGCAGACTCCGCTCTCCTCGAGTATAAAGCCTTGTTCCCCTCCGTCTTCTCCCTCTAACCCACTCCACTATGACCATCGAGTTCACCCCTACTGACCAGATCCCCGCCATCACCGTCGGTGAACTCCTCTCTCGCCACTACCAACCCTTGCCACTCGCCATCCCGTCGCCCCCCGACGAAAACCAAACTCTATTCCCCGAAGACTTTGAAACTGCTCCCGTGACTCTCCTTGAACCCCGCCTCAATGAGGACCTTGATTCTCCTCGTCCTTCATTGGTTTGGGAACCTAGTTCCCCACTTATACCCCATGATCCTAGTCCCGTACCTGACGTTGCAGAACAACGTCCTCCTACTCCTCCTGTGGAGCATCTCGTCTCTTCTCCAGTTCCTACTGAAACACCCGTATTTTCAGTAGATGTTCCCACCTCAGCCTACTGCCTCTCGGATGGACCGCCGACCATCTTCGAGATCTGCGAGCTCACTGAGCTCATCACAGACCCCGGCCTTGCCACGGCCATAGATTGTTATCTAGATGTTAACTCCCCCTTGTACGCGCTTTATACCACGTACCTTTCCAACTTAAATGTCATCGCCATGGCCCACGTCCCCACCGCTGACCCTACACGCACTCACGTAGCACATTTCATCCATCATGATGCCAAGGAGATCCAATGCCGCCTTCTTATCGTACTCCACCAACTGGGCATGCTCGCCTTCCTCAGAGACCTCCGCCGCTACCTCCTCGAGCTCGCCACCCAGTCACGCCCCCTCACTTTAGAACTTCATCTCGCCCTGGAGTTAGAGCAGGAACGTATCAAATGCCATGCTCACCCCACTGTCTCCCCTGCCGAGGTTGAGACCCCTATCGTCACACCCGGTCCTCCTGTCGCTCCCACACCCTCCACCAGCACCACCCCGCTCTCCACCGAGGAAACTCGCATGATGGAGCGCATTGAAGCCACCTGGACCGGAGCCGACGGCCGGCTTCCCCTTCCTACCTCCCACCCTCACGCCCACCAGACTTGTTACAAGTGTGGATGCCTCGGGCATTTCAAACTTGATTGCCCTTTCCACCAATGCTCGTCGTGCCTCTGTTGGGCACCCGGACACATCCTCAACCGATGCCCCCTTTGTCGCCGCACCACGTCCCCGCCCCCTCATCGTGTTCCCCCACCGCACCAGATGTCCTCTGGCTCTTCTTTTTCCAACAGGTCTTCTAGGTCCTCCACTTCGTCTGGAAGTTCATGTCGCCCCCGCAGTCCCAGGAACACGCGTTGTGTTCGCCGCCCCGTATCCCTGCTCTACGAGCGGAACTACTCAGACCAGGAAGACGTCTGGGATGACACCGCCTACGGCAACATCACCGGTTCCCCGGTTGGTGGCCCTGCCTATTAATTTTCAACCACTCTGTCTTCGTCGTAGCCTTGACCTTACTAAGGGGGTAATGTTACGACTCTCTATTTCTTTTCTTTCTTTTCTTTCTTTTCTACACTTTCTACGTTTACTCAGTCTCCTTGTACTACCAGCACCCGGTGTACGTATCCTTCATGCACTTGCTCGTCCCCGGGACTTCTTTCCCTTTCTCTGCCTCCGGCTTCCCCCTATTCCATACCGGAGGTATCTTCCTATTGTCTCACGGCTTCGTTGATTCTTCTCACAATAACCGGACATGTGTTTCACATGCTCCATGCACGTGTCCTCGCTTCTCTTCTTTCTCTGATCCGGTTTGATACAATAACACAGGATACGCCCTTCTCCCGATTCCATACACGTTATCCCACAGTTTATCCCAATCCCACGATATCCCGCACCTGGCCTGTGCGCGTATCCAGGGGTATATAAACCCTTTCTTTACGATACGATTCCCTTAGCTTAGACCTCCTTCGATTTACCTTGTACTTCGATCTGCGCTAAGGCAATCCACGCCTTTACTCTTTCGTCCTAAGTCTCTGGTCTACTATTAAGTGACCACTCCTTGTACTTCCTTCATAAAGGAACCTTCATCGGCCTACGGGTACAACCCTAGTTGAACCTCTGCGTTGTCGCTCTCCAAGCGACTCCTTCGTCACCCGTGCTGAGGAATCCCCTCGAGCACTCCTTCATCACTCGTACTAAGGAATCCCCTTGATGACATCCTTGTCCAGCAAAGGCCCCATTATGGTAGCCTCCCGGCCGTCGTAACAATATGCAGAGTGCCTTGGAAATGGCCATCAAGAACTTAAAAATTCTCCTGTTAGAGCACTCGCATACTCCGCCAATTGTTTCTGGGATCCACGGTGATGAGAAGAGGGATGAGTACATGGGCCTATGTCTTTTCATGAATGCACTGGAAAATTATGCCGAAGAACCCAATTTAATGGATGACTTCTTCTGCCTTGCTGGCACTGCTGCTCGCGCTCGAGAACATATTCAACAGGCCCAATTCCCTGTATCTGTCGTGGTATGTCCAAATACGTATTCATTCCTGCTGCGTTGGGCCTCTGATTGGTAAACTCAAGCCTGTCCATACAGCAGAAGATTCAGACGTAGTGCGACAACCCAGTTCCTCGAAGAGACTGCAAAAGCCTCCCACCGCCACAATGCCTGAGGAGCATGCCTCAGAATTCTCTGCGATTTCCCCTATCTCACACACATTGCAATTTGAACACGAGGGGGTGCTCAAGGCTTGGAGGAAGTATACATATACGTATACTACTAAGAAGCCCTGAACGATTCTATGTTATTGTCACCATCACTTCAATTGTATTCTTTCGTGATTCACATGTTAGCTCTTTGAGAGATAGTGGCAGTAGTAGTGGCAGTGGCAGTATCATGTATGATACATTACATTACATTACACCGTCCGCACTCGGGAATACTTGTGCACTGCTCCAGTTCTCTCTTGGTCATTCGCGACTGGTGAGAGGGGAGAAGGAGAGAATGGTATCAGAGCGTGAGGTACATGAAATAATATAGATACTACAACAGGACTACAACAGGACTATCAGAAGTGAGGACAGGATGAAGGACTACGGAATATGCCTAAACTGTGAGTTCATCTAAGTGCTAGATTGGTGTGTGCGGGAATGCGGGTCCAGCAGGGAGGTTGCAGGAGAAATCAGCAGTCAGTTAATAGAAGGCGACAGACTGAATGGTAATTATCCCCAACGGAATCGTTTCTGCAGTGGGACACTGGTAGGAGGGAGTCGCCCAGTGAGCATACTGCAAATGCTGGGCTCCATAGCCAACAGAACCTGGAGGAAGATTGAAATAATTCCTGGCCCCGCAGAAGGGATGAAAGTAACGCCGAGGAGATCCTATCCCATGAGAAGATGAGGTAGGATGGCCTGATAAGTATGTGACTGAGGAGGTCGTGGTGGCGATGGATAAGGGAAAAGAATGGAATGGTGGAAGGATACAACACGACGAGGGCGAGAGCAGAAACAGAGCGACCAGACAGAGCAGATGCTTGACCACTGTGGTTGAGCGCCCTTGTCTTGAGCCGAGGTAACCTTTGATAGTTGTAACATGTGTTTCAATGAGTAGGTGAATTGCGAATCCAGAATTGACTGCCTTGCTTGAGTCGTCAATCTTCATGTCGAAACATGAGCAGAGAGCTAGTGCAGCAGAACCCATGCCACGATGCCAGTCACAGGGTTGTTGATGCTGTTGAAAGGTTGGTAGCAACAGATACATGAGTTATATACAAACTTACCACTGCAACAACTTGTGCTGGTGGGTAAGTTGGCCTTTGTGAACTTCATATTGAGCTCGGAATGATCACTAGGAGGTTAGGGGAGCGAACACCCTCGCTTCGCTCGGGTGTGAGCGGGGTAAGTGTCGGGATGGGGTGCCAGATAGGTGATAGGCGATGGAGCCGTTGGTATCCATTGCCACCTATTGGCTGGCACCCTAAACCAATGGACTATTGGTTTAGTAGTTTTGTAATGAGAATTGAACAGTGTTCCTGAGGTCTAACTTCCCTGATTCTTTTTTGGCCCACAGATAAGAGTATGTGCATCACATGACCATCCGCAGGAATTACCATATATGGTAATTCCTGAGTAAATAAATGCAACATTCCTTCCCATAACAAAGTACCAAATTGAGTGCTGCGGGCTGGCATGGAGCGCCGGTCTGCTGGCACTCTCAGGACAACTCGTACATATATACAGCTACATTTTCTACACTGACATATTTGTGTCATTCTCAATCCTCCCTCAGATATGGAAGGTTTAGTTAATTTTAAAGATGACTTCACCACAGCACAATTATATGGTAGACACTCCATTATTACGCTTGCAGCCTATACTCCACTATCATATACTAATCTTCCTTGTTCACATTTTTCACTTACGGTTGTGTTGTGGAGCTATGAATATTTCCTATGTTCAATATGGTATTTTAAGAAATCGCTCACCACGGCATACTATCTACTGCTGTGGACTACTGTAAGTGACAAAGTTGTTTCTTATTACATTCAGAACATCTCTCCCTGTACCGATTTGACCCTCAGATAGTGTGTTGTTGTGTTATAGACACCCCCATATCTTTTCAGTAGCATGCCACTTCCTTTTTGGTAGGATGATCAGATGTGATCAGTACATTGAACAATGAGACATTGCCTCATTTAGGCTACAGTGTGACCATACTCACCAGGTTCATCTTCTGCGCGTCGTTAACACTCTACTTCCCATCTACCTTGTCTCTTTGCATAGATGCTCATTTTACTGCCTTTACTGTGCTGATCCTTCTTTAGGGGTTCCCCCTGGTTAGTTAGTAGTTAGGGTTCATGTATATTTTCAAGGGGGTCTGGGGGGAACCCCCGGTTAGTTAGCTGTTGGGGTTGTACCCCGAGATACTACACTATTTTAGGAAATCACTCACCATGGCGTACTATCTACTCCTGTGGACTACTGTAAGTGACAAAGTTGTTCCTTATTACCTTCAGAACATCTCCTACTGTACTGATTTGACCCTCAGATAGTGCGTTGTTGTGCTACACAGTCATTGCCCATACCCGGTTCTTATGGCCTCCCTTTTTTGGTAACATTATCAGTATATGTAATCAGTATCCTGTATCGATTTACAAAGTCGTTCACCACGATGTATTATCTACTGCTGTGGACTACTGTAAGTGACAAAGTTGTTCCTTTTTACCTTCACAATATATCCTCTTGTACTGATCTGGGCCTCAGATAGTGTATT
Source organism: Boletus bicolor (assembly GCA_003316205.1). NCBI lineage: Eukaryota > Fungi > Basidiomycota > Agaricomycetes > Boletales > Boletaceae > Boletus > Boletus bicolor. The sequence continues at coordinate 10,319 of QFEM01007293.1, forward strand.
ATTGTACTATGGATTCATCCTTCATATATTTTCTGTAGTGATCATCATATTTGTGGTATGCGTGACACCATTTGTTCATGTTTGTGTATGCCACCCACCATCGACGCATCTTGGTACAATCCATATGCCTATTCTTTTCTAACCTGTATGCCAACATGCATGTCGTCCTTTATTTTATTGAGTGTTCATGGCGTGTACATCATTGAATCACCCTCTACGTTCCTCCATCTAATCCATATCGATGTATCTCAGCAGAAACCATCGACATGAACGTTGTCCTTTCTCGCTTTCGTTCTGTCATTAAATCACTTGTGTCAGCTCTGTTTCTGTGACGTATAGTGTTGTGCATAATGGTGCTCTAGGTACACCATCTACTGATTTATCTCGATATGCTGCACTGGTGTTTTCTTCGTTTTCCTGTTTCCTCTTAGGGTTAACTGCTAGCCTGTTCCTACACGTGAGCCCGACTGTCAGTCCTCTCGTGTGTCAGGACGGGTTCAAATCCCACCATCTCTCTTATGGTTTTCTCTCTATGGTGTCGTGAACGTCACCATCTGTTACTTGATGTCAAGTTTCTAAGTAAAGGGCAGGAGTTTGCCCACTACAAGGATGAGTAAAGTAATGATAGTACAATGTTCAGAAACTCACCTTAGCCACTGCCCAAGGAGGTAGCAAATGACTGAGGAGCAAAAAGACAAAGTTCAGAATATATATGTACCTATGGGTGGAGCTATGCTCGAATAAGAACGAGAACTCTAAACCTAAAACAAGTGAGTCCAAACAGAAGGAAGATGTTAGGAATCAAAGTCTGGACGTGCTCGTCTACTCCGAGCATCTCTGAAGTCCTCCAGAGATGGGCTTGTATGCTGCAAGCGACTTACACCTTGGAGTTGCTTAGGGGGTTTCAGAGTAACCCGGAGTTCTCGGTTTTGACAACTCGATTCCATTTGTCTTTCTTTTGTTCTTGTGCTGATACTCTTTGAATGGCGTGTACGTCATAGAATCACTTGTTTGTCTCTGCGACATGCATGTCATACTTTCTACTGTTTGATTCGGTCTCATTCTGACGATGGCATGTATGTCATCGTTATTATTATTTTTCATTGACATGGACATCATGTCTTATCCCTTTCACTCACTCTTGGGAATCAACGGCTCTAGGTACACCTTTGTTTATCTCTCTGTATTCTACGCTTGTCTTTTTTCTTTCTTTCTAGTTTTTTCTAGATCTCAACCTCTTTCTACACATGAGCTTGACTGTCGGTCCTCTCAAGTGTTAGGAAAGGTTTGAATCCCATCATTTTCCTCTTGGCCTTTTTATGGCGACGTGAATGTCACCTCCCCACACAGTGTTGAATAGTGTATACCTAATCACATCAACTAACATTATCATCATACTGTAGCGACGTGGACGCCGTCTCTTCTCTCTCTTCCCTTTGGTATTCTATGAGTCATTGTGTAATATAGATGAACTGTTTGGTTTTTCTGAGTCTCGTCTTATCATCTCAATGCACTGTTTATGCTGTACAGTATTCGTAGAAACCGGCTCGTCCTAGTATATAAATAGTGTGCCCATCACGTGTATCGTTCCGTTTCTGTCCCCAACAGAATTGTTCCATCTCACTACACTCCTGTCTTTCAGTTTCCATCAATCGTCACAGCACCTTGCATTTGTATCTACCAGCATGCCGAATTTTGCAAAGTACGTTCAGTTTTCCTATTCACCATTGACGCCCATCAAACAATATTATGAACAGATGTGTCCAATGCAATTCGAGGTTTCGTGACCTTACAGCTCATGTCCATACTGTTCACCAGCCTCATTCCAACGTCACGTATCAAGGCGAGTTTATTTCCATCAATGTTGTACAGTGGCTCAAAAAACTGTCCGCATGTTTGGTCATTTTTCACTAAACATGTTATTCTCCAATAAC
>QFEM01007299.1:0-37016 GCA_003316205.1 Boletus bicolor
GTTCCCCACTTATATCCCATGATTCTAGTCCCATACCTGACGCTACAGAACAACGTCCTCCTACTCCTCCTGTGGAGCGTCTCATCCCTTCTCCAGTTCCTGCTGAAGCACCCGTACTTTCAGTAGATGTCCTGACCTCTGCTTACTGCCTCTCGGACGGCCCACCTACCATCTTCGAGATCCGTGAGCTCACTGAGCTCATCACAGACCCCGGCCTTGCCACGGCCATGGATTGCTATCTAGATGTCTCTTCCCCCCTCTACGTGCTTTACACCGCGTATCTTTCCAATCTAAATGTCATCGCCATGGCCCATGTCCCCACTGCTGATCCTACATGCACTCATGTTGCACACTTCATTCACTACGACGCCAAGGAGATCCAATATCGTCTCCTCATTGTACTCCACCAACTCGGTATGCTTATGTTCCTTCGGGACCTCCACCGTTACCTCCTAGAACTCGCCACCCAATCTCATCCCCTTACCCTCGAACTCCACCTTGCCTTGGAGTTGGAGCAAGAACGTATTAAACGCCATGCTCATCCCACCGTCTCCCCCATTGAAGTCGAGACTCCTATCGCCACTCCCAGTCCCCTGGTCGCTCCCACGCCATCTGCTAGTACTACCCCACTCTCAGCCAAAGAAACCCGCATGATGGAGCGGATCGAAGCTGCCTGGACCGGAGCTGACGGTCGACTTCCCCTTCCTACCTCTCACCCCTGCACCCACCAGACTTGTTATGAATGTGGTCGCCTCGGGCATTTCAAACTTGATTGCCCCTTCCATCAATGCTCGTCGTGCCTTCATTGGGCACCCGGACATATCCTCAATCAGTGCCCCCTTCGCTGTCGTACCACCTCTCCCCCTCCTCGTCATGTTCCCCCGCCTCGCCAGATGTCTTCTGGCTCTTCTTCTTCTTCCAGGTCTTCCAGGTCTTCTAACTCCTCTGGAAACCCACATCGCCCCCATGGCCCCCAGAACACACATTGTGTTCGCTGCTCCGCATTCCCGCTCTACGAGCGGAACTACTCAGACCAGGAAGACGTCTGGGACGACACCGCCTATGGCAACATCACCGGTTCCCCAGTCAGTGGCCCGGCCTACCAATTTTCAACAACTCTGTCTTCGTCGTAGCCTTGACTCTACTAAGGGGGTAATGTTACAACTTTCCATTTTGTTTCTTTCTTTCCTACATTTGCTACGGTTACTCAGCCTGCTTGTACTACCAGCACCTGGTGTACACATCCTTCGTGCCCTCGCTCATCCCTTAGACTTCTTCCCTTTTCTCCGCCTCTGGCTTCCTCCCATTCCGTACCGGTGGTATCTTCCACTTGTTTCTCAACTTGGTTGATTCTTCTCTCGATAGTTGGACACGTGTTTCGCATGCTCCATGCACGTGTCCTCGCTTCTCTTCTTCCTTTGATCCAGTTTACTATGATATACAGGATACGCGCTTCTTCTGGTTCCATACGCGTCATCCCACGGTTTATTCCAATCCCGTGATATTCCACATCTGGCCCGTGTGCATATCTAAGGGTATATAAACCCCTCTTTTACGATACAATTCCCTTAGCTTAGACCTCCTTCAATTTACCCTTGTATCTCAATCTGCACTAAGGCAATCTACGCCTTTATCCTTTGCTCATCGTCCTAAGTCTCCGGTCTACTATTAAGTGACCGCTCCTTGTTCTTCCTTCACAAAAGAACCCTTGTCGGCCTACGGGTATAACCCCAGTCGAACCTCTGCGTCGTCGCTCTCCAAGCGACTCCTTTGTCCCATGCTAAGGAATCCCCTTGAGCATTCCCTCGTCCTGTGCTGAGGAACCCCCTCAAGCACCCCTTGTCCTCATAACCAAGGAATCCCCTTGAGTACTCCCTTGTGCGCTTCAGGAATACCCTAAGTGCTAACTGCATTGTCGCCCCTAAGCGACATCCTAGTCTAGTGAAGGCCCCATTACGATAGCCTCCTGGCTGTCATAACAGATACGTACACCAGGCGCTGGTAGTACAAGTAGACTGAGTAATCGTAGTAAATGTAGAAAAGAAAGAAAAGGAATAGGAAGTCGTAACAATCAGATCATCCACTGGCACATCACCCATTTGGTCCTCCTGGAGGATATCCCTATCCACCAGCCCCTCCTGTCATTGTTGTACCACCATGGGGAGGCCCACTCCAAGGGCCAGGTTATCCACCTCACAGGGCACTACCACATGAATACTTGCATCTGCCCACTGCTCAGCATACCAACATACCACAAGTTGTGGCTTGTTCTTCAACTAGTGAACCTGATTCTAGCTGTTCCACATCCCCCACTTTCTCCAATATAACTGACACAATGTCCCCATTCTTGATCAATGATGTACCATTGGCCAAAATACCCAGCATTTCCACTTGGCTCAAGTCACTTGATGATCACAAGGAGCAGGGCAAAGACAACATCAGCTTCACTCAGTTTGCCCATATTTTTGAACAAGAAGGTTTTCTTCACCTCTCTCAGCTGTCGGGCGAGTTCATGTTGTGGAATGAGCTTCAGGGCATGCTCAATATTCCACATGGGATCGCTCTCCTTATCATGCAGTATGCAAAGCAAGACTTGCGAAAGTTGGCATTGGAAGTGTTGCAAGGTGCTTCCACTTCTTGATTAGAATGTTTGTCATTCATTTCCTCACCAATATATGTTGATTTTCTGTCCCACTGATCCAAAATATTCTCCTGCTGGAAATCCCGCTGTTATCCCGGAGGTGCAAAATTCCAGAATTTCAAAATCTCATATTTTCATATCCGGACCTCACGGAACATATTCTACATGATCATCGGAGCCCAACGCTCATCTTCCGCTGGAATTCCGTGCAGCAGTTGGCGTGCAATGGTCGAGCAAAGTTGACGAGGGGATTTGAGACAAAATTTCCCACGCGGCCAACGTAGCCGAAAAAGACATACTGGTAATACTATTCATTATTCGGACTTGTCAGTCACACAAGGTGACCGAACGAATATCGGACTCAGCATCGCAATCTCAGTACAAAAATGAACCTGGCCAACGGCAGGACACCCATGGGGTCAGGAAGAAAAAAAATGAAACAATAATTCTGCAACTGTCGCGTCTTGTTGAGACTGACGGGATTGGGCTGTCAATGACCGTATAGTACGGGAAGGATGAATTCCCGCCGTGATGTTGAGTGGTCATACTGACAAACGGACGTGGTCAGGGACAGTCGGACAGGTGAAGACGGACACAAACCTGTGTGCCGAAAGGTTGCTCGAGGTGAATGATAAGCCGCAACGCTCGTGTATAGTCCCAAAAGTCTCAGGATTTGTTCACTTGTCCCGTAGTAGGTGAATCGATCGTGCTGGTGAGGGGCGGGGCACGTGACGCGACTAGTTTTACTGTCACGCTGCAAGGTAAAGACGGCTAATACTTGTCAGGCGGTGCCAGCACATTTCTTACCAAAAACGAAGCTGGCCCTGCTGGTCAACGGTAAGCGGGAATAACGGGTCACGGATAACGTAAAACGGCCTTTCATTACGACCAAACCTTGTCAAGCGAGGTAATTTCTGGTCTTTCAACCAAACGTTTTATTCGCTTTCACTCAAACCTAGTCGTGACTGGCATCAGGCATCAAACCGTTCGTCCCTCCCTTGAATGTGACCTTGCCTTCCGGTCCCTCCATGTCCTTCGGTCTGCGACATATATGGCTGGCAAAAGGGCACCTCAGTATATTATTGTGACTGATAGATAATTGGAACAGGTCAACAAATCGGGCTGTAAGACACTTTTTGGGATCGTTTAGGTGCCTATCAGCCAATGAGAGGGCTCGCTTGGTTACGAAGGGGTTGACGAACTGCCGCTCATTTCAGCTGCAATGCAGAAACGTTCGTTTCGCCATACAAATAAATCGGACCGATAACATATCAATACAACCAGATATTCAAATAGTTGGCGTACCCCCTTATTATTCTTCCACTTTATCTCCAATTTGTTGATCAAATCCTGACCATCCATCAGAATGCAGTCTGTCGTGCGTTGGTACCCTCCAGCATACGATATTCGTGTCGAGCAAATTCCTATTCCAAGGTGAGTGTGAATATTCGCCATCGGGTTTGTCGATCAGAATTTTGAAGTCTGATAGTATTACAGGATAGAGCATCCAGATGATGCGATTGTCAAAGTCAAGGCAAGTACATCTTACATAGTACCTTTAAATGCGTATTCCTTAAGATTTTTGAACTCTGCTAGCTTGCGGGGCTGTGTGGTAGCGATTTGCACGTCTATCGTGGTACTACGGGTCTAACAGAACCGTAAGCCACCCAGCGTAGTGCCCATCAAGATTTTGTGACGAAAACAATGCCTATCAGCTCCGTCTGTGGACATGAATTCATCGGAGAAGTGGTCGACCTTGGTGCAAGCTTCCAATCTGAGGCGACGGGTCGACCGCGTCTGTACTCTGCTCTTAGAGTTGGAGATAAAGTGGTCTCACCGTTCTCGGTGTCTTGTGGAGAATGCCAGTACGTTATCATACTAATTTTCTATATTTTCTCCGGAAATTCTTATGACCCGTCTACTAGTTACTGCCGCGTCGGTTTCACTTGTAGATGTGTCGAAGGCCAAGCTTTCGGAACACCGGACCTTCCGGGGGGCCAGGCCCAGTATGTTCGCGTTCCACGTGCGGGTGGCACACTCTACAATCTCGAAGGGATCTCCACCACTTCTGTGCGTCCTGACCAAGAGATAAAAGAGACAATCGCGAAACTCGCAGACTCTTCATTACTTTTGTTATGCGATATCTTACCAACGGGTGTATTCGCAGCCTTTCAAGCGTTGAACCATTCGAAGACTCTGCCGATGCTAACGTCGACGTCGTACCCCCAGAGTTCAGGGGATAGCTTACAGGGGAACCATGGCGCTTTGGTTCCGTTGAAGGCAGAAGATAATGTGTTGACGATCGCGATCGTTGGTCTTGGACCAGTGGGAGTGGTACGTTGATGGTCGCTATATAGGTCTGACACAGTCGTTAATACAGTTATGAATGGGAAAAGTGCGCGTGTATCGCGTTGCTCGACATGCTCTAAGCGAGAGACGTCGAGTTTCGTATCGTTGCAGTTGACCCGACAGAAATTCGACGAAAGAAGGTGGGGGCAATGTACGCCAAAGTCTCGCAGGCATATGGGAACCGGAAAAATGGTCATCTGGAAGTATCCGATATCGGCGCAAGCAAGGACGTCGTGATGAAATGGACGCAAGGCATCGGATGTAATGCAGTTTTGGAGGTGCGCATGGTGTCATTAAGGACCTGAATCGACATCGTCATGACTCATGCTTGTGATACAGGTTGTTGGGAACATGAGTGCTCTTTCCCTTGCATACGAGTTGGTGAGACCGTTCGGGTGCATAGCCTCGGTGGGAGCGCACACGGACAGCCAAGTGCCCTACACTGGTCGGGAGCTGTACAACAAGAACGTGTCGCTTGACTTTGGGCGCTGCCCAGTACGGGCGATGTTCCCTATCGCGCTTGACTTGCTACTCCGAAGGCAGGACATCTTTGGAGAGGTCGGGGGAGAGACAAGCCTGGTGGAGAAGGTCGTCGGATTCGATGTAGCGGCGACGACATACGACGATTTCAACAAAGGAAGATGCGGGAAGGTATTGTTTGATCCTTGGAGAGATGAGGCATTTGATTCTATATCGTCGCCTCGCCCAACCTAGGCAGACCAAAGATCGTCGTCGTTCCTTTTCCGGTCATCTTTGTAATTGTAGTTGGTATGTATGTACAGTAGCAGAACAAAATTCACACAACGGGAAAGACATACTGAACTCGAAATATTGCTCGGACACTCGGACGTTTGGAAAATTCAATTCACAGATGTCCTCGTGCATCATGTACTATAATATACAACATAGTCCGTCAAGTAAACTATCGTTCGGATGGTCTGTCTTTGAAAATTAATAGATCATATAATGATGCTATCTGATTACCCTAAAGGACATTAAGCAACAGGAACATTTTCGAGTAGGTTGAAATTCACCTTGCGCTCCAGAACCTCTATCACATCCCGCAAACGATCGCCTACAACGTGGCGCTTCGCTGCTTGGGCGGCACAATCCAACGACCTATACTTCTCAGCAAGGCCACTGTAAACCCTTGGATTGAAATGCCGTCAGCGAAAGCACGACAAAAGATAAAGGTTAGACATACTCCCTGAAGTGAGCGAACTCGTCTTCGAGCTCACCAATGACCCGAGCGAGCACAGTTTGAGGCGGAACATCACCTGGTCTCAGTGTGCCGCCATTCCTATCTATCCTGTCGAGAATTTCCTCGATCGTGTACGTACGTCCGGTGCTACGACCAATCTCGCGTGGGTGGTCAGGCTGAGGTTGCGCTTCAATACCTTCATCGAAACCTTCGTCTTTGTCCTCGTCGTGATCATCTCGAGTTTCGTGATTGTTTCTGGAGGCGCCATGACGATGGGAGTGGTGGTGACCTTTGCACATTCGACACGAAGTTGCATCATGGCGTGGCGCAGAGAAGAACAGATGTTCCATACGCTCCGAGCTGATTTTAGGGAACGGTGGATTGGATTCCGCTCCACCATCGAGTTTCACGTTCGGGTTCTGAACACGGCGGGGCTCACGGGTACTGGTGCAGCTCTTGTCGGACAATGGCGACTCGTTGCCCGAGTAGGAACCTTGGACCGATGAATTAGACACTCGCTCGGAGCGACGTTCATCAAGATCCACCGATATTCGATCTATCTCGTCGTCGTCGATAAACCGTCTGACTGAGGGTCCCGGCGATTCAGCCACCGGGGGAAGGGAGTGATGATCGACGGCAGGAGTGTCCACCAGATGGTCGCTTTGCTCACTTAGGGCCTCATCGCGTCCTTGACGCCGTTCATTGAGACCCTCCTCAACGACCCCCCGCAGGACCTCGATTTCGCCAGCGAGTCTTTCTACTTCGGTTCTGAGCTGGTTAATTTCTTGAGCTTTCTCTGTCAGTGAAAGAGCGTCCGATTCTCGGAGGCTGCGAAGCTCCTCGAGTAGCTGCTGTTGAGAGGATAAGTCCGACGTGACGCGAGCAAGGTGGGACCTCAGTGTCGTGATGAGAGCTTCAAGTGCTGCGATGCATCAACAGAAAGTATTTCACATGAGTCGTATTACAATCACCTTTCTTCTCCTGGACCACTTCAAAGTATTTGGAGGCGTGGGGGTCCACGTCTTTGTATCGTCTTTCCTTTCCCTTGGCCCGAGAAGTAGATGGCACACCTATGCGGGCGGCGCTGATGTCTATCGCATCTTGAGATTCCATAATTCGCGTGCGTTCTTTGACGACATCACGTTTACACTCTTCAAGCTCGTACTCGAGCTCTCTAACTCGACGCCGTGCAATACTATTTTCCGTTTCCAAATGGTTTAACCTTGTGTGAAGCGCATTAAGTGATGCCACGAGACGAGCTTTCGGTCGTGCAATTAATTTTCCTTCACGAAACAGTAACTCGGTCGAATTACCTTCGATCTCCTTAGAACTCGGACCACGGACACCGTACCGTTCCAAATTCGGTTTTGCCGGGGAAATCACAGCGTTTGTCAGTCCGGTGACGTCCGGGAGATGCACGCGACTTCGACTGGACTTTTTCGCTGCACGACCTTCATGATTTAGGTCACCCGTTGTATCTGTAACATTTCGATTCTGTCCGTCCCTGACCACGGAACGCCCAGTGAGGGGAACGGGAAGAGCCTCTTCCTGTTCTTGAGCGTGACGTACGTCACGGACTAACCCCCGGGCCATCTTTGTGAACCGAGAGCCCGACGTGGAAGGCGTCGGCGGCTGGACATTGACTTGAGGTTGAACAGCAGCAGGTTCAGAGACGTGTCTTCGAGTTGGAGTGGCCGTGGTATCGAAAGCGACAGTGGGTTTTCGCGCCCGAGGAGTCATATTCCGCCGAAAAATGTTCGCATCTGCGTATCGATTTGACTCTGACATCCCATGTGACAGGTATTGTGAGACTCGGGGCTGGCTACTGCGGGGACGTCGAGGGGAGAAGCCGACACGTTGTAGCGTTTCTAATAACTTTGGACGGGAGATATCCTGTGACCTCTCTGCCTCTCCATCAGAACCTGCGTGACAAGCTGAAAAGCACGACGATGAGATCGCCAGAAGAGGATTAGTACATAAATTGATACGCCTGAACTGGTGCTCCATACCAGCTATAATGTCTTGGAGGGGACGTTCAGGGTCATATTCTGCGCCGCTGATGCTGGGCTCCCTTCTCCCACCACGGCCGAGCCCTGCGGTAATAGTGACACCACTTGCATGATGGACAGCAGTCGACATAGTGCGGACATCATATGGGGAGATACCCTCATCCTCATGGATAGACCACGCGCGAATGTGGCTGGCGTCAAGGTCCATGTTTTCCTGGTCGTGCCGATCAAACGAGGTGAATGCAGGAAATTGTTCGGGTGCGGAATTATGTCTGGGGAATTCCAGGGACTCATTGTCGCCGTCGTCGTCGTCTGGGACAGAAGATAGATGAAGAGATAGATCGGTGTTTTGCAAGTTGTGTTCAAGTTGGATGCGGTGTTGTTCCAGCTCGTCTCCGGGGATGCGGAACTCACGGCGTGATGACCTCCTAGCCATCTTGAGGTGTCGCTAGAAACAGATTACAAGAGAAAAATGCAAAAGCAAGACAAGAAAATTACTGGAGACAGCGAGTAGACGAGGTCGCCTCTCGAAGTAAACAAAGTTGACACGAGTGGAACGCGTCAGTCACGTGGTCGTTATCGACCCCTCTATGTCGGGTCGCTTGCCAAATTTACACGCTGATTTTCTGGTAATCAAGCCTCGATAAGTCTTCCACGATGGAGCAACAAACCCACAAGGCGCACAGGCCTGCTCAGTCCGGGGGAAAGGCGGACAAAAAGGGCAAGGGAAAGCAACAGTCCGGGTTCAACGAAAAGGTGCGTCATTCGTAAATCGCTGCCCAGGCTCATAACTTCACGCCGCCTAGGCCTTTGCACCCAAGTCCGGCAGACGAGCTGACAGACAAGGTCGTAGGAACGTAGAGCGCGACCAAACCCGCCTCCATGTCCCCTTAGTCGACAGGACCCCCGAAGACGCACCGCCGCCCGTCATTGTCGCGATTGTGGGTCCTCCAGGGGTTGGGAAGACTACCCTCCTGAAGAGCCTCGTCCGTCGATATTCGAAACAAACCTTACAAGAAGCCAAAGGCCCTATCACGGTAGTCGGAGGGAAAAGGCGACGACTGACTTTCATCGAGTGTAACAATGACCTCAACTCCATGATCGACATAGGCAAGGTCGTCGACTTGGTTCTCCTCATGATCGACGGGTCCTTTGGCTTCGAAATGGTCCGCTTTTAGAGAATTTCCTATTCCCTTCCCCGTTCATGACGTTGTCCCCAGGAAATCTTCGAGTTCCTCAACGTATTACAATCCCACGGGTTTCCAAAAGTCATCGGTGTCCTTTCCCATCTCGACCTCATCAAGAAACCATCCATTCTTAAGGACACCAAGAAAATGCTCAAAAAGCGATTTTGGACGGAAATCTACCAGGGCGCAAAACTCTTTTATCTCTCCGGTGTCCTCAACGGTCGGTATCCGGACAGCGAAATCCTCAACCTCTCTCGTTTTATCAGCGTGATGAAGTTCCGTCCGCTTGTATTCCGCAATATCCACCCATATCTTTTAGCGGATCGTATAGAAGACCTCACGTCACGCGAAACGATTCGCGCATCAAAAGGTAAATGTGATCGGACAGTCGCATTGTATGGATACCTGCGGGGTTCCAACCTCCGTCAAAGCACGAAAATTCATATACCTGGCGTTGGAGACCTCAACATGACGTCTGTCGCCGTACTAGGAGATCCTTGTCCCCTCCCTGACGCAAATTCGGAGAAACGGAGAAAGTTGAGCGAAAAAAGGAAGCTGCTTGTGCATGCGCCGATGAGCGATGTCGGAGGTCTCACGTATGACAAAGACTCGGTCTGGATTACTGTCCCCGGTAACTTTACTCGTGGGCCAGCGGACGGTAGGCTGTTTACTATGGTGCATAGTCGCTAGTTAACGCCGTTACTTCAGCACCTCAGTCAGCACCCCAAGGTGAGGGAGAACGGATGGTCACCGACCTCCAGGACGTCGATGCTACCCTCGGGGATGGCATCTCTCGGAGTCAGATTAGATTACTTGGATCATCATCTAAAAACCTGAGCGTTGATACAACGTCACATTCACGGGACGTCAGCGACGCGAACGAGGAAGGGTACGAAAACGAAAACGGTGACTGGTTAGATGAGGACTCGGAAGATGGGGGCGAGGCAGACGAGGCAGATTCAGACCATGGTGAAGACGTTTACGCAGACGAGGACGCGGACCCCGACGAGAATGATACCTTGGTGACGTCGCGTGGCGACAATGGGCGCGCTGCACGCCGCAACGCCATGAGACCCTTGGAGGAATTTTCCGGGGAGGAGGAAAACGGAGATGTTGCCTTCGCGGACAGCGACTCTGAGCTTGGAGAGAACGATGATTTCTTCCGTCCCAAGGAGCTAGCTGAGTCACATGATGATGATCTTGACATGACTAAAGAGCCACTCTTGCCCGAGAGTCTACAGGAATGGGAGGACGAAGAAAACCTCGACTCAATACGTTCGCTTTTTGTCACTGGAGATGAATCCGCAGCGGGTGGTGCAGAAGAGCCAAGCGAGGACGATTTGGAGGGCGGAGAGCCCGAGGAGTCTGAAACCACCAGTGCTGCAACGCTCGCTGCTAAAAAGGAAACACTCAAACGCAAGTTTGATGAACAATACGACGATCCAGAAGGAGATAAAATGGACTTCTACGACGAAAAGAAAGACGAGCTAAATCGCCAACTGCAACTCAATCGAGCGGAATTCGAGGACATCGATGGCGAAGCGCGTACGTTGGTGGAAGGTTACCGTCCAGGAACTTATGTCCGCGTTGAACTCACCTCTGTTCCATGCGAGATGATCGAAAACTTTGATCCTCATTATCCTGTCATTATTGGAGGTTTATTGCCGGCCGAGGAACGCTTTGGGTACCTCCAAGTGCGCATAAAGCGACACCGTTGGTTCGCGAAAACGCTAAAGACCAACGATCCACTTATCTTTTCACTCGGATGGCGACGTTTTCAAACTATCCCAATATACTCTCTCGATGATCACTCCATCCGTATGCGCATGCTCAAGTACACTCCAGAACACATGCACTGTTATGCGACATTTTATGGTCCTGTTGCTCTGCCAAATAGCGGTTTCTGTGCTTTCAATTCGCTGAACAGAGATAGCGCTGGATTCAGGGTATCGGCCACCGGTGTCGTCCTCGACGTTGACCGGTCGACGAAAATAGTGAAAAAACTGAAGCTAACGGGAGTTCCTTTCAAGATATTCAAGAACACAGCATTCGTAAAGGACATGTTTACGAGTGCACTCGAAGTCGCGAAGTTTGAAGGGGCCAACATCCGGACTGTTTCGGGGATTCGGGGGCAAGTAAAGAAGGCGCTCTCGAAGCCGGAGGGTGCGTTCCGGGCGACGTTTGAAGATAAAGTGCTCATGAGTGGTGAGTGGTCATTTTCAACGTCTATGTGACGGGGCTGACAAAGGGGCTGACAGACATCATCTTCCTACGGGCATGGTACTCGATCCAGCCTCGCCAATTGTATAATCCTGTAACATCATTGCTCCTGTCGGATAAATCGCGATGGCAAGGTATGCGGCTGACGGGCCAAGTGCGACGAGATGAAGCTATTAAGACGCCGTTGAATGTCAACTCGCACTACAAACCTGTCGAACGTCCATTGCGACGATTCAATCCGCTCAAGATACCCAAAAAACTACAAGCCTCGTTACCGTATGCGTCGAAACCAAAGTCGATGAAACCGCAGAGCAGGAAGACATACATGCAGCAGCGCGCTGTGGTGATGGAGCCGGAGGAGAAGAAAGCGGTTGCGCTTTTGCAACAGATCAGAGCCCTGCGGAAGGATCAGGTTGCGAGACGGAGGGAGAAACAAACCGGAAGGAAAGAGGTACATCGGAAGAAGGCTGCAAAGGAGGAGGCGTTGAAGGGAGAGAAGGATAAGGAGAAGCGGAGGGAGATTATGAGGATGGCGGGGATCAAACACAAGCGCCAAGCAGAGGTCGAGGAGGGTACTGCATCGAGGAAGAGGAGGAGGACTAGTAGCTAGATGACTTGTGTGACTGTGACGCGTCACGGCAATCCAACTAGTACTACGCCATCGACTCGAGTTCTTAACTTTCGGATGAGCGGACACTCGGAATGGTATGCGAATGGCCACGGATCGCACTCGCCTGATCCAGCCATGAGTAGTGGTGTATCGCAGGACGCCGTGTATGAGGCCCACAGGCTGTTCGCCGCGTACCCGTCCGCCTCCGCGACGCCTTCCGCGCATGGTATCGTCGTTTATTCGTTGATGAGCTTTCCGCGCTGACCAGAGGCGAATAGCGACGAGACATGTCAGCAATCTCTCCACCCCCGCACCACCACCCACCTACATGCATGCAAATTACTCTGCCCTCCACGCCTTCTCCTATCCACCCTCCAGCTCTCCCTTCCCAGAGTACACCCGCGAGCTTACCTATCTTTCCGACCCTTCCACCCCGGCCCAGCACTCCCAGTACTGGCAGACCACCAGAGACGAATCCGTTCGGTATCTCTCCTATGGCACACCGTACGTCCTCACCCGTACCGCCTATCCCCTCGACTAACTCGTCGCTCTAGCGTTAGCCAGTATAATTTCTCCCCCCCCTCTAGCTGGTCCATCGCACCCTCCAACTCCTCCTATAATCCACCGGCTATCGCCAATTCTGTTCTCCAGCGGTTCAATCCGACATCAGCCTACCCGACTCCACCCCCGCCTGGCATCCGTTCCTCATCCTCCTCGCTTGCATTCGCCCTCGGCTACCCCACCCAAGCCAAATCACAGCAGCGTGTCTATAAGCCAGAGGAATCGGGTCCCTTCTTCAAGGATTTCCTTAACCGTTCCGCCCAGCTCTTGGATTCGAAGCCCACCCAACCAGCAAGCACCCCTCCGCATTCGCCCTCAAAAATAGACTCGCACCCTCCGAAGCCACCTCCCCCGACCGTTCCCCAACCTTCTGTAACCCCTAGGAAACGTAAATCTCCGGATGAGCTCATCACTCCTTCTCAAAAGCGCATACATGCGGTTAACCCCATAAACTCCCCCTCTACCTTGAGGTCCACAAGTGAAACGCCATCTCTCAAGTCATCAAAGTCCTCCCGCCATGTGTTGGCTTATGTAAACGTTCCTGTCCCCAGTTGGAAAACGCCCTCGACAAAGTCATTAAAACACTCTGGCGATCCGGGCTCTGCTGGCGAATCTGCTGACGAGGATGGTGATTATCTGCGCCGCAATACCCACGCCAGCGTAAAGTCCTCTGCTCGGCGCATTGGAGACAGGGATGAGCGAGGTACTATCAGTTATATTCCTCGCGGTCGGTGCCGCTGACTTGCTGTGTATCACAGCCCCCCTTGAGAAGCTCAACACCTTGGTCGAAGATATACTCGAGGCGGAAGATTCTCTTGCAGCTGATATCGAACCTGCTGACCTCCCAAAGGAATACTTCTCTCCCCTTACCATCGACTGCAACCATCCACATCTCCAGCCAAGTGTCGTAAGGAAATTGACAAAATACATCAGTCAGCTGGCTCGCCCCTCTAAGAGATCTAGACGTACAACACGTGAGGGTGTCGCCAATGCTAGCTCTGGGTCCAAGACGCGAGACACGTTGGCAGATATCGGAACCCCCATTTTGTCAAGATTAATGAAAATTTTAGAGCGCTCAATCAAGGCAGGAGAAGATTTGGATCCTCTACGCACTTCCACCCACCATCCTCCGGCACCGTCGTCACCCAGCAAATCGCCCAGCAAATCAAAAAGGGGTCAAAAGTTACCGGATGGTAGAGACGTACAGGAGGAGGATGGACCCACGGTGTATGACTTGCATTCCCAACAACTTACAGACTCAGACGTGCATGAGCTGGCCGTTCAATTGGAAGTTTCTCGGGATAGCATCGTCGCAGCGGAATGTTGTATGGGTTTGTTGAGCGGCGAGAGCCTCACAAAACAGGTCCGTGACTTGGTTCGTGACTTGATCTGATTCGCTCAGTTGCACTGCAGCTCTACTCGGAGGAGTTGATCACGACTTGCCTTAGCACTGTTAAGAATCAACTCACCATGGTCGTCTATCCTTTTGTGGAGGGCACAGGAGTCGGTGGAGCAGCATCCCCCCAACTTGACTGCCTACTTCGCTACACGCATTCCAACTGTGGAGAATTGCGGAGGCTACTTACCGAGCTCTTCCAAGCCCTCGCTGCCGCCCTTCCTCGCATTAATTCCCTATTTTCCGCAGATGGGATTAGCATGTCTGACGCAATCATCATCCAAGCGGTTTATATCGCTATAGGGCCCTTCTTTGTTGTCGAGTCTGCCGAAAATGACACGAAGAATAAGCGAGAGAATGTTGTGTTGAGTACACTGGGGAACAGCGCCATGAGGGGTCTTCGCCTCGATGCGCTTTCAATCATTCGAAGTGTGAGCATCTCGTTGACACCAGTGTTTAGCTGAGCTGATCCCTTCAAGGTCTTTGCGAATCACGAAGATCAAAGGTCATGGATCATTGAAGAAATTTTGTCGTCGCTTATTAAGCTATCGAACAGTCACAAGAAAGCTGGGCAGTTCCGGTCTGTGCCATTTAATGATCGTACCTATCGTAATAACATCTCTGCAGTCTACGCGATGGCCGTTCGATACGTACAGTGTCCGCCCTACTGCTTCAGCTCATACAGACGTCGGCACGAGACGTTCGAATAGCTGCGCGAAAGATTTCCAAAACTCGTCAAAATCGTGCCCTGCGGAATCAGGACAGCACGACGGAAAAGCCCAAAGATATCATTTTTGACGAACAGGACGTAGAGGTGCGTAAGATGGCGTACTCTGTGTTTCATTTACGCTCATGATACCAGGAGATACAACTGTATGTGTCAGGCCTAGACTCGGCTACCAATGCAGCAAAGACAATCGTTCTCTTTCTGACGCAGAGGTAGGATCCTGTTCGTGTATCCGCCTGTATACCTTCATCACATGTCTAGGTCCGGGAAGGGAAAGCTGACGAAGAACTCGAACGAGGCGGAATATCGAACCATCCTCGATAACCTAATCTCTGACCTCTTGGTTGTCCTATATTGGCCGGAGTGGCCAGCAGCAAGTTTGATTCTGACTGTGATCTGTAAATTTATGGTATGGTTATTTGGACACGGCTATTCGTGCGATTTAGCGGGCTTTCTTCCTAGGTAGCCTCACTGGATGACGTGAAGACGAGTGTCCAAATAGATAGTAACGCAGCGAAGGCGATAGCTTTAGATCATTTAGGGGTCATTGCTGCTCGATTACGATCAAGCGCAATAAAGGTTCGACAACGGAATGGCAAGAATCCGCTCGTCCCCCTCGATGAGGTATGTATCTCATATCTTGAAATAATTGGTCTCACAATCTTCCCTAGATTCTTTCAACGGAGGATATGAAAAATTTCGAAACACTCCTGACTCGCCATGAAGCCATCTCTTCCCACTTGGTGAAACGTTCCTCTGATGATCAAGCCTACGAGGTATGTCGTAAATCACAGTGAAGTTTAGAGCTATATCACTCTGCCGAGGTCAGAGCGCCCGTGAACTTACTTCTGCAATGTGGGGTCATGAACTAGCAAACGCTCTGCGAGTGCTGCGTGGCACTCTATCTTCCCAAGCCGACGATGAACCTACGAAAAAATCATCGACGCTCACTCTCTGTATGAGACTTCGGAATGCCCTGTCTGAAGTATGGACAAACCGCTCCAATGACGTTTTTGATGTTGGGTAAGTATTATTCGGCTTGACCTTCTCAGTGTCTTATGTCTCGCTAGATCAGAAGAAGAAGTGGCTCGTGTTGACCTGCTCGCAGAGGAGATTGGCACGGTGCAGAATCTAAGGAGCTCGTTCGGACCTATACTAAATGTGGTGTTGATGGCTCTCGATGCGCCGCCTGTGTTCATGCGAACCAAAGCATTGCGAGCTCTTGGCCAGATTGTGACCAGCGACTCCAGTATTCTTTCCACAGTAAGCATATGTACCATCTAACTGGGTGCATATATCTGATACAAGACAGGCGAACGTACGGCGAGCAATTGAAGGGCACCTCCTAGACTCTTCTCCAGCTGTCCGGGACGCTGCCGTCGAGTTAATCGGTAGATACATGATAGAATCGCCCGAGGTGGTCGGTGATTACTATTCGAGAATTGCTGACCGTATAGCGGTATCTGCTTATCCGTCCCCCTCACCAATAACTCGCTGACCTCGACGCTATAGGACACCGGGCTCGGAGTGCGAAAGCGTGTGATCAAGTTGCTCAAGCAATACTACAGCGTTACTGAGGACTTGGAGCGTCGCGTCGACATTTGCACAAAGCTCGTGCTGCGAATGTTGGATGAGGATGATACTGTGAAGGATCTCGCTGTCAAGACCGTAGAGGAATTGTGGTTCCAGAACGTGCCCTCTCAAGTCGTCTCTTCCAAGGGAAAGCCAGCTTCATCAAGTGGCGTCCAGGACAAGACCTCGTTGCTCTTGAAAGTCTCTGTTGTCATGGGTGTGTCTGCTTACTTCAAGGATAAGCAATCTCCTTTGGAGGATCTCCTTCACAAAATCATGTCGAGTCAAAACCCTGCGGATACACCCTTCATGCATGCGAAGTATTCTGAGATATGTGAAACATTGATCGACGGACTCGTCGATGCTTCCGATCTCCCTGGTTTTGTGAGTTTTAGTAAAAGCCTTACCTTACTCCTAGGCTTATCCGTATTCCAGACGGTTCAATCTTGCATCCGAACGCTCTATCTATTTGCAACCGCGTATCCATCTGTACTGTCTGGCAGCAATGCTTCCACACTACTCCCATACTTGAAGAACCCTGCTTCTGTTCGTACAAGTCCGTTGATTGTATGCAGCGCGTGCTAATTTCGTTTCATAGCCTGAGGAGTTGGCTGTGACTGACTTCCTGCTCCGAGTTTTCCGGATATCGATTCCCCATATGCCAAAAACCGCGGTCAAGTTTGGCCAGGAGCTACAGTTGGTTTTGCAACCAATGATCGTCAAGCCGTCAAATGTTGGTGGTGTGGTGGTAGGTTGAGCTGACAAGTCCAATTGAGCATGTCTAACCTTTTTATCGAGTGCTTACAAGAGAGCGTTGCGTGCATGTGTGGGGTCGTACAACATCTCACACATGACTTCCATCGACTCGTCGCTCTTTTGAAGTCGTGTAATGGTGAGCGATTTGTGTCGAAGCCTTTGGTTGAATCTCACGCGCTTCGCAGCTCGTCTTCAGCAAACAATCGTCCGCACTAACGAGACAATGTCCGCTGTCGAGACACGGACATTATCTATCCTCATCTTCATCGTGTCCTTACTTGGAGAACACTGCGACTTTGATCATCTCCGTGTTGAACGACCTGGTGAGTACAATATTGACTAGGCTGTGAGGGAGGTCTGACCCTTTGCAGAATTTGCGACCGAGTTGAATAGCGTTTCAGAGGTAATGAAACTCACAAAATGGTGTAACTTCTTCTAACCACCGCCCGTGATAGGGACATATTGTGGAACACATTTATAACAGCCTTCTCTCCCTCTACGCAAAATACAACGATCCTGGTCTCAAGGGACGCATCTTGCAGTGTCTAGGTGCGTTTCCGCGTTTTATGTGTGACCGACCATATGGAATCTCCTGCAAGGTTTTTTGTTCCGCGCTCAACCCACTTTGATGACGTTGGAGCGGTCTGCTGGAATTATGGATGCAATTTTCACTTCTCCTGATGAAGAGAGCCGAGGACGGCTACTGAGGATCATGCAAGACTTCTTGGTTTCTGAAGCAGCGAAACATGCCGAACAGCGCAAGGGTGAGTATCATACACCGTAAAACACTTGACGGTGTTGACGCTCGCCATTCCAGGCTCTGCGCAAGGAAAGGGCGACGGCGTTGTGGATATGGCAGAGCTCGTTGGGAATACAGAAGGGTTTGCGGATTCTGGGTAAGAATCGCTGTTCCGGATGCAGTAGATGATGACGAGCCCGTGTCTTAAACAGGGTCAGCTCTGCGGTCGTTCAACGTTACATTTCACCCATCTTGGACGCCGCGCTCTCTCAGAACCCGCAGATACAGGCTGTCGCTGTTGATATTCTAACCTTCACCGTCAAGCAAGGGCTTGCACACCCGCTACAGGTATGCGATTTAAGCTATTGTGTAAGTCACTGATCCCAACAAAACCAGTCTTTCCCGATCATTGTTGCACTTGAGACGAGCCCTATCGCAGCGACAAGCGTGCGGGCAAACGCACTGCATGCCATTTTGTACAACAAGCACATGAGTCTTCTCAATGCTCGCTTTATCGTCA
Source organism: Boletus bicolor (assembly GCA_003316205.1). Lineage (NCBI taxonomy): Eukaryota > Fungi > Basidiomycota > Agaricomycetes > Boletales > Boletaceae > Boletus > Boletus bicolor. The sequence continues at coordinate 18,489 of QFEM01007299.1, forward strand.
GTGCAAGGCAGTCGTTCGATTATCAAAAGGTGATCTCGCCGAATAACGTTCAGGGTCAGTGCACTTTGATTTTTTGTTATGATGCTAATTTCGTCGCTGTAGGTTATCGTATGCAATCTGACCCAATTGCTTTGTTGCAACGGTGGTACTCACTAGTTCGGGAAAAAAGAGCGCCTCGACAGGATTTCTTGAAAGCATTGGTGAAGGTGTTTGACATTCCGACCGCATTGAAATCATCACAGGTGGAAACGCGTTCATATACTCCTCCACTCCTCCCATTCTGAACAACAATCCCTAGGATGATGTTGAATTTTCCCGCTACATGGCCGAGAACTTTGCTACTCTAGATTACAAGACCCAAGAGGAAGCTCTCACCGTCATCAAACACCTCACGTCTATTTTATCCACTTCAGGAATGCAACTCATAGAGGTCGTTTCTCCTTCAAACCTGCTTGCCCAGCTCCATGAGCCGCAACAGCACTCCACCCCGAATGGTACTCATGTGGTGGGGAGACGAACGACTGGTATTGTTGGCAATCACTGATCAAAGTTCTAGAACCACGCTCTACAACCAAACCTTAGCGTCGACGTCATGAGAACCTCTGTTATAGTCTGTATTGTGATGCTACTGAAATCCCACTTGAAGGGGTTGTATGGTCTATCCGAGGAGTAAGTCAGCCCGTGAACTTAGATCGTCTCGATTTATTGTGCCCCTCCCCCCAGAAAATGTAGTAAATTCGTTCCAGGGAAGAAGAGTGCTATTGGAGACAAACCTGCCATCAAACGCCATCAGTTTCCGATATATTGGGACCGTCTACCGTTCGGTATAGCACCCCTTATCCTACCTGAGCACTTGGCAACGCAAAAAGCGACGGTGAATAAAGCGCTTTCTTGTGCGTAGATTGATCGTTGATATTTTTTTTTCACCAGTTCCTTCAGATTTGGAATGAAGACGGTGTAGCGGCTGAACCTGAAGACGACCTCGAGTGATGCAGCTTTCTGTTGTTGTTGTTGTTGTTGTTGGAGTCTTCGCTTTTTCAAACCCATATATCATTATCCTCTGTGCATTAATGTACCGTACTGTCTGCACAATACCAGTAGAGATCTAATGGGCTCAGGAGCTTTCGATGTCCAACCGGTCTATAATAATAGTACAATTACGATTGTCGCTCTAAATCTTGATGCGAATCACTAGGAATTCTACTTCGGATGTGGTGCGTTGTAATCGCTATGGTTTCACGATGCTACCGTCACTGAAGGTAACCGGTCCCTTTGGCATTTCGCCGATCGCCTGTTGGATGTCGTTATCCAAACATGGCTCGTCTTCAAACACCCATTTCAGTTTACCGCCATAGGACTCTGGCAAGTCGTCGTCGTCGATCAATTCACGAAGGGTATCTACAGGATCTTTCCCCAGAATATGGATCTTCTGACGAGTACCCTCGTCAAACCAGCCCTAGTAGGGTCGAAAACACGTCCAGCAAGTCAACGTCTCAACAACTGAGGCGTGCTCTTAACGCGTACCTTGATCCAATTCCATATGGTAGGAAAGTACGACGGCGAATTGACGACAGCGATGGTATTCAGAGTTTCTGGGTAGTTGGCGGTGGCCATCGTGGATGCTTGTTGGAGATGACTCCTGAGAGACCACATGGCGGTCAGCGAGACGTCCGCCAGGTCTATGATAGTCGTCACTGAGGATATCGGCGTGGATGGTTCATGAGGTAGATGGTCACAGAGGGGTAACACAAAGCGGGTCATGCATTCGTAAAGTGCAACGCTAGGCAAGAGGTACTCAGCCAGTGTATTGTATGCTGGTCGAATCCACGTACATACGCTCGTGCCGCCTCTCTGACGGAACTGCATCTAATTCGTGGCGCAACGAATTATCGAGGGAAGCTAGTCGGTAGACGTACACCGGTAGACCTTGCTGCGGATAGAAGTCGGTCGTCGAGTTGCCAAGGTCAAAAACGAGTCGGATCATGATCAGACAAAAAAAAAAGTTCATACCTTGTCTCGGCGCCCAGTCCAGCTCGGATAGAATCTCCGGGACGACTCCAGCTCAGCAGTGTCGAATGTCTTGAACAGCTCATCGACGTCGTGTTGCCTTCTCCACGCCTCTGCACGGGCGAATTGCTTCTCCGCCTTGTTGAGGTCGAACCGACGTGCGCGCAGAAAACGCCTTGTTGGCACGTTCGACGCGCGCTCGAGTCAGACCTGCTATTCAAAGGCGAGAACCGAGGCAGACGCACATGAGAGTTACGTCGTCGTGACTCGCCCGTCCATCGTCGGTCGCAGGTCGATAGAGACCTGCTTGGATGAGGTTTGCTTTGAACACCTCAAGTAGTCCAGTTCGTTCGCCTGTGTTGGTCTGGCTTCTTTGAGGCGTCCGATCCCGGATGTCTCTGTCATCCACTGGTGGAATAGCATCCGCGATGGCTGGGGTGACATCGTTAGTCCCATTCAAGTTGGCATGGGGCTCATCGGATTGAGTAGCCATGCCCGGTGGTTATGTAGTAGATGGGGACAATGCAATGGAGATCGGTGGAGATCGGCGGCTGGGTGTGTGACTTTCCCGGCCAACACTTCTGACTACATGGGAGAATTCGAACAATCATTGAGATCTTCAACTCTAATTTGGAGTTACTTCATGATGCATATGCACCAGGCGTCCTGTAATCCTACGAATGTGTAGGGTTCACCTTTTTGTGCAACAACTCCAATAGCTGCCTCTCCTGCTTATCCATGAACAGCATTACCGTCCCGAATCTTTGAATCTTGGTGAAGGCCAACAGATAATCTCGTACATTATCTCTTGTGTCCGGAGCTGAATCCTGCTCGAGCACGGCCTGGAGCGCGTGTAAAATAGACTTAAGCAACTCCGGTTCCAGCGAGACTTGGAATAGTGCTGGGATGGAAGATGGGGTGATTGTCTGGATGATATAAAATAAACTTCTCGGAGGTATTTTTGCAAGAGTAACCGACGTACACGAACAAGATTCCATTTGTCCATGTTGGATTGTAGGGACTCCCACGACTTGGTAAATTGAAATAGCGTTGTGGGTGGCTTTGAGAATCGTGGTGTGCTTGTATTGCTTGGCATTGGTCGTGGGGTAGATTCTCGCGTCGAAGGGGCAGTCTCGCTTGGTGCCCTGGTGACGATGGTGTGGTTTCCTGTATGGCGGAATATCCCACCTGATACTCTAGCCGGCTTAGACTCTTCGCGCGCCTGTTTGGCGTCCACGAACGTCTGTGGTTTGGACGGAGGAATTTGTGTCGTGGTTTGCTTGGTTGCTTGGTTCAGTTGGCGCGATGAGACAGGCTGGAGCAGATCCGTATCTTTAGTCTCTGAGGGTGTAGCGATTCGTGTTTCATGGGATGGACGTGATCCGCCTTCAACTATCTCAATGGGAACCCGACGTCGTTGTGGGGTGGTGTTTTTAGGCGTGTCAACAGCCTACGAACGAGAATCAAGCTCTTGACCAACGTCCTTACAAGGGTAAAGACTTACGATGTACTTGGAGCGTTGCTTGAGCATGTGTTGTTGTGATAGCTTCTCAAGCTCAAGTATCTCATTCTTTACCGATTCGTTCGCAGGCTCTAGTGCAAGGACTTTGTCCAGGTCTGTGAACGGATGAGTGACAACCGGCTTTAATTTGATATCGTTGCTTACCTGCCTGAGCGCCATCAAGATTCCCAAGAGCTCTCCGCGCTTGACCCCTTCTGAAAAGTGCTTTGACGTTATCGGGGTTCAGTGCCAAAACTTTGGTGCAATCCCTCTCCACATCCTCGGATCTATAGAACAACTGATCAGTCGCATGGAGCGACTTTGGGATGGATCTGTTTGGACGTACTTGCCTAGTTTGAGATATGCCGCTGCTCGGTTGAGGAAGAACGTGTGGTCGCTGCTGTCGGCAAGAATTGCGTTGGTGTAGTGGCCAATCGCGGTGGGATAATCGGCAGCCTTGAACGCCGTGTTTCCCTGCCACTGGGGTCACTACTGTGAGACCGGTGAGATTTTCCGTCACTCACCTTGTCTTTCGCTAATCTCGCCTTTTCTGACGCCATTCGAGTCTGGGGCGTGGCGGAGGCGGCTAATGTAATACCCTGTTGAATCGTTGATCTTTATGTAGTAAAAGGCGACTCGGGCCACTCTCAGTTGCTTCGCCCTTTATTTCTTCACAGCCTGTCGGTCGTCTTTCGCTCGGTTTCAACGCGGAATCTGAACGGAACGCAAGACAGACGATCCAAGTCCCGCGCCAAGTCCGAGAGGCTGTTTACGCGACCGTGGCCCCGCAGGTATGGGGAAGATGGATGTAAAAGTGCCCCGGCGTGCGTCGATTCTCAATCCGTTTGAATCCCGTCTCTCTAGTCCTTGCTCATGTTCAGCTCTGAAGCCTCCGTTACCAAACCTGCACCCTCACTCTCATCTCCCCGGCTTTTGCATTCTTTGGGCGATGAAAACAAGTCTGTCCTCAGTCTGACGGCTGATGCTCGGCACATCTTTGTCGGAGGACAGTGCCAAGATATTTCGGTCAGTCTACTTCCATGATACTTTTTCAACCAAGTCCTTAACATCAATAGGTTTGGGACAAGCAATCTTACACACTCAAAACTAGCCTTCGCGGTCATACCGGAAGCATACTTACCTTAGAACTCGTAGAACACAAAAAGTGGCTGTTCAGTGCTTCGGGTAGGTACCGCGTGCTTCATTCACATTAGGTTTCTGATGTTTTGTAGGCGATAGTACTGTTAGGGTAGGTGCTGTTTTTCCACAATGATCGTTCATGATCTGATTCAGATCAGATATGGTCCACAGAGACGTTCGCCGCGATCCATGTCCTCCTCCCCTATTTAGAGACTGGGGCAGGCGATCTTTTCTCTCTGGCTTGGAACCCTGTTCTACGAACCATCTACCTCGGCTGCCAGAACACCTCGATACAATGGTTCAATTTTGGTCAGCAAGCCGTCGGCCGATCGCCCCAAGAGCAGACCAATTCTGGCACATCCACACCCACTCGCAAAGTCCACAAATTCTTTGACAGTTATCCACAGTACACTCATAAACCTGCCGATCTCCTGGCAAACAACCTTGGCTATTTTCCTCTCTTGGATGCAAATCCTTACAGCAAAAACTTGATCGAAATTCCAGCTACCAATGTTCTCGATTCCGCCCACTTTGGTTACATATACTGTATGACAATGATGCCATCTCAGAGAACGGGCTCCGATGACATTGCATTGCAACCTGACGCGACCTATCACCTATTAACAGGTAGTGGCGACGAGACAGTCAAGGTAGGTTAGATGTTGATCTGAGGGTCACTATACTCACCCTCACTAGATATGGGCGTGCACTTCCTCTGGTCCTGTGCTTAAACATACGTTTGAATGTGACCATGGCGCGGTCTTGTCCATCGCGGTCACGGGCGATACTCTTTTCGCAGGGTGTCAGGAAGGATACGTTCTGGTATTCGATCTCGAGACCAGGACACTAATTCGGACCATCATAATCCAGGAGGTTGGTCAAACATAGTTTGCACACATTTAAGCAAATGCTCATCATACTCACAAGAACATTGACATATTGTCACTCTCCATGGTGCATTCTGAGCTTTACACGTGCTCCTCGAATGGTCAGATACAGGTCAGAGTTTCAGAAGCGGGCTGGGTATCTCAATACACTAACTTCCGTGGATTCGAGCGATGGTCTCCTACATTTAATTGCTCCGCATCGTGGAGTGCTCACGAAGGGATTGTACTCTCATCTATCGTAACTCATTCGTCTCAAGCGAATGGATTCGTACTGGTCTCAGGTGCTAATGACGGGTTTGTGAAGGTAAGTTGTCCGTCTCACCCCTCACGCTCATACATCATATCCCATCTAGATATGGGACATTGACTCGCCGTCGAAAGCAACTTCTGTCCCGCTTTCGGAGAATAGTCTGCCTGAAGCTGAAGATCATGGTCATGGTGCGCGGTCCGCCATGCGAACTCCATATCACTTACATTTGATGTGTAGACATCATGACCTATGCACTATCAACCTTTGTCTCTATCCCGAGTGTCAGCTCTGATCCTTTACATCTCGAAGATTGTCGCCAGGCAGCAATCTGGTTGAAAAAGTGCCTACACCAACTTGGTGCCGAGTCAACACTAGTAAGGGTTCTACTTACACACAATACCTAGTGATCTAGTCCTGGCCTTTAACAGTTGCCTACGGGTGAGCACGGGAGTCCGCTGGTTTTGTCAACCTTCCACGGAATGCAAGGCAAACACCCAAAGCATCGGATATTGTTTTATGGGTAGAGTTGCGCTGCCCACATCCTATTCACTCGCTCACAATCTCTTCAGACATTATGACGTCATCTCAGCTCCTCGCGATGGCTGGGACTCGGACCCATTCACTGTCACTGGCCGAAATGGATACTTGTATGGTCGTGGTACCACAGATAACAAGGGTCCTATCATGGCAGTGGCATGTGCTGCCGCCGAATTGTTAAGGAAGCGGGCTCTTAGTGTTGACCTTGTGTTTCTGATTGAGGGTGAGGAAGAGGCAGGCAGCCCCGGATTCATGGATGCCGTTTCGGCGCACAAGGTTTGACTCCGTCTCTTTGTGCTCTCAACATACCCTCATTCGTCCAGTCTCAAATCGGGGACATTGATGCTATTTTGCTCAGGTATCATCCCACCATAAAATCGACTGACCCTTCCTAATCCACTCATGCAGCAACTCCACTTGGATAACTGAGTACCCACCATGCATCACGTACGGGCTGCGTGGAGTCATCCATGCCACACTGGAGGTATGTTCCCAGGATTCTAAGCCCAGTTTTCGCTCTAGACGCCTCTCAAGATCGCCAGCGGCGCTCCCGATGAACATTCTGGTATCGAAGGAGGAGCTACGACTGAACCCATGTTTGACATGTAGGCAGCATATCCGATAGTGGAGCTGTCTTTCGACATTCATCTCCAGGATTCGCCTACTCGCAACGCTGACAGATGGTCAGCGCAAGGTTGCAATTCCAGGTTTTTGTGTGTTGTTCAAATCTCTAACGAGAGCGTCGCCGCCCATTCATGATCCCACAGATGACAGCGTTCGCCCCCAGACCGAAGACGAAAAACAACTCTACGAACTGTTGTCGTTGGTGGCACATAGCCCCGCCTCAGTCCTCTCTTCGCGGTGGCGTGAGCCCTCACTCACGGTGCACAAAATCTCAGTCTCAGGTCCTGGAAGTAAGTCCCCGCGATTCGAATTCGCCCATAGGAATCGTGGCACTCACGGGTCTATGGCACACAGATCCCACTGTTATCCCCGGAAAGGTGACGACAAAGCTGTCGCTACGCATCGTGCCAGACCAAGAACTCGAAACGGTCTCGCGCTCACTGGTCTCTCACCTCAACGCTTCCTTTGAGGTCTTCCGATCGCCCAACAAACTTTCCGTGCGTCTCTTTTTGTCCTCTTTTGTTTGATGATGGCCGGGGAACGTCGTCGCTCACATCTAATGTCTACTCGCTGATCGATCAGGTCACCATCGACCACACAGCAGACTGGTGGCTAGGCGACCTCGAGGACCCGTGGTCCAAAGCACTCGAAACGGCCGTACGGGAAGAATGGGGCGTCGAACCCCTGCGCATTCGTGAAGGCGGCGTACGTTTCGTTTCCCTCTCTCTCTCAAACTCGAGTTACATACAACCACTGACTTTAACCTTCCCCCCCTTTTTTTTTCTCCCGTCGCCAGTCCATCCCGTCCGTCCCTCGCCTAGAAAAGATATTCCAATGCCACGCGCTTCACCTTCCTCTCGGCCAGAGCTCCGTACGTGTAGTCTTCCTTTTTGTTTTTGTGTGTATGACACGAGAACGCTGATTCGTTTCACACAAACGTCCCTCCAAAAAAAGGACCGAGCGCATTTACCCAACGAGCGAATCTCGCTCGCCAACCTTCAGCGAGGCAAAGCTGTCGTCGAGCGGTTCTTGACAAGGGTTGCGGACGCATGTCAACAGCCTGCGTCGGATGCGGGGTCGTAGCGGATGTGCTTTTTTTTTCGCATTCCTTTCTTGTCCTTCCTTTATTGTCGTTCCCCCGCCTCTGTTGAGCTCTGAGCTCGTCATCATGTGACTCATCGAAATGACCACGCTAGAAAGCTTTGACAACCGCCATTATTATTCGATTCCCTCCAGACGGAAACACGCAGACATTATTAGTGACATCGGGAATAAGCCAAAAAGAAAGAGAAGAGACTATTGAGAAACTAAAGAAGAGAAAACGCAGAAAAGTAAAATTTCTAGTTGCACATAGACCCAACGCAGGTAACAGAGTATTAAAAAAAATAAAGGGAGAGGTGCAGGCCAGCCCGTCCTGTTTGCAATTTTGGATTTAACTACACATTCGGCGGTCAATGCCGCATCCCGCGCCTTTTTTTATTCTTCCGTTTTTTTTTCGTCCTGCAAGCAGTCTAGCGAAAAAAAAGGATGCCGTCAACCGCGTCCGGAACGAACCAAGGCCAGAACTCCCGTCGCGACCTACCCAGGCATCCTAGGAAATGCATAAATAAGGCGCCAAATAGAACCCAGCTACACGAACAAAAAAGACCTCTGAGCGAACATGAAAAGTGAAAGTAAAAATGGATAAAGATAAGTTCGGAGGTAAAGCAACTAGGGATGGGGAGTGGAGAGAAGAAGTAGGGGTATCGGGGGACACGGTCCGCGAAAGATCGCAAAGATAGATGAGAAGAAAGCAAAGAGATGAAAAAAAGAAACATGGTATTGATCACCAGTTCATGGTGCTCTCCCGCAGGATAGGTGTGGAAATAGTGCCCGGCTGAACAGGGCGAGTCGGACGCTCCCGCATGTTCGTAACGTGGTGATCGTAACCGTCTTCGTCTGCACGTGTAGATTGGTAGCCCCTCAAGCTATCCTCCGCATAGTAGAAACTCCTCCGCCGTTGACCACCAATGCTGTCCTGATCGAACTGTTGGCCGTCTGGTCGCACTCCAATATTGTCGGCGTCGTCGGCGTTGTCAGAGAGACGTCTATGGGCAAGGGCACGGCGTCTCTTGTAGGCTCTGTAGCCAACGTACGCAACGATTAGGATCGCTATGACACCGAGTGAAGTGACAACACCAATGATCGCGTCTTGGCGAACATTGGATCCACTGGATGCGGGCACAGTATTGCTACTTCCTCCAGCGCTCGGACCTGCGATCGCGTTCAGCTGCAAACTTGGATCGACACATGCCGCCAGCGTCGAAGCGATCGAGCCGGATTGAGCCGTGTAAAAGCTGGATTTCTGATTCGAGATGAGGCTAGCAAGCGTGGAAATTTTATCGCTTGGTATGTAGCCTTGCCAAATCGTTCCAAGCATGGCGACATCCGCTGGCCCGGTGTATGACGTGGGCTCGTGGACGATCAAGTCATAGTTTTGTACTTCTCCGACTGCCATGGAATCAATTTGGGGCACGATCACGTATTAATTTGAAAAAAAAAAAAAAAAAAACATACCATCGATGCCAAGAGCCGTGGCGATCACTATAGGGAGGTATTCAAAGATCTGCCCTGGAGAATCGATATTCTCTGCCACAAATTTCCAGTTGAGCGAACTATTGAATAGGACGCTGATCACCTGATCGCTGCTGGGAAGGGTATCGATGTTAAGCACTGGTTGCGGCAGGATAACTTGGGGCAGTCCGCTAGGAAGAGGAGCAACGGGAGGGGAAGCCGTAGGAGCCACCGAAAGTAACGAATGGGTCGTCGGGGCCAGATCAGGACCGGAAGCCGTGTATGAAGTCGTCGGCGAAGCACTATTAAGTAATAGCAAGGAAACTGTGGACAAGTAATTGTAGTTGGAATTACTAGAAATTGAGTTGCTGCTAGTGGAGGTGTAGGACGTGGTCACAGTAGGATTTGAAGAAAAAGTTCGACTCGTTGTGGGGGTAGTGTTGTCAGGGAAGCTTATCACAGTCGAAGTAGGCAAAGAGCTTGTCGATGAAGACGACCTTGGGAGTAAAGTGTTAGTACGGCGCAATGTATCATGATTATCTTACACACCACGAAGTGGGGCTCGCAGGCGTCAAAGTCGTGCACCCAAAGACACCCAAGATAGCACAGGAGGTAGTTGGCGTAGCACTCAAGCTAGGAGTAGTCGGTAGGGTTAGCAAGGCCGACGAAGACTGGCTTGTCGGACTGCTCGATGTTAAAGGACAATCGAGTCCAGTGCAGGTGGGAGTTGGGGTGGGCGTCGCTGAATCGGTGGGCTGACTTGATGACGATGACGATAACGATGGATGGGGGCACCCGAGGCCGGATCCCAGGAGCCCATCGCAAGATGTCGACTGCGAGGGCGAAGGTGATTGCGAAGGTGATGCAGAGCCTGTATCCGTCGCAGAGGTCGCAGAGGCCGCAGAGGACGTAGATCGGCTGCTCGATGGAAGGGGGCACCCGAGGCCAGATCCCAGGAGCCCATCGCAAGATGTCGACTGCGAGGGCGAGGGTGACTGCGAAGGTGAAACAGAGCTTGTATCTGTCGCAGAGGCCGCAGAGGACATGGGTGGGTTGCTCGATGGAAGGGGACACCCGAGGCCGGATCCCAGGAGCCCATCGCAAGACGTCGACTGCGATGGCGAAGGTGATTGCGAAGGTGAAGCAGAACCTGTATCCGTCGCAGAGGTCGCAGAGGACATGGGTGTGCTGCTCGATGAAGCAGGACAGGGGAAAAGACCACCACACAAGGACGATGGGATAATAGGCGGAGCGCTCGTCGGCGTCGGAGAAGCCGCAGGGGACGTGGGTGGGTTGTTCGATGAAGCAGGACAGGGGAAAAGACCACCACACAAGGACGATGGGATAATAGGCGGAGCGCTCGTCGGCGTCGGAGAGGCCGCAGGGGACGTGGGTGGGTTGTTCGATGAAGCAGGACAGGGGAAAAGACCACCACACAGGGACGATGGGACAATAGGCGGAGCACTAGTTGGCGTCGGGGAGGTCGCAGGGGACGTAGGTGTGTTGCTCGACGAGACAGGACAACCGAGTCCCAGACCTAAAAGACCACCGCACGAGGACGTGGGGGTGGTGGTGTGCAAAGAGGTGGTTGCACCCTGCGTCGTCGAGGCAGAGGTCGTCGTTGGAGATGGGGTCGACGACGATGAAGAGCAAGGAGGGCCGAATAAACCACCGCAAGACGGATTTGGAGTAGATGAAGCAGACACGTAGGTCGACGAGGGTGGGAGGACGGACGAGGTCGAAGAGCCACTCAGGCCGCTACCAAGCTCACTGAGGACACTGCCGAGACCACCTGAAGAGGGGGAATGTTGGGAAGCGAAGGGGAGAAGAGAAAGAAGAGACAGACCGATGAGACCCTGTGGATCTCTATGCTTGAGGGCGAAGGAACGCCTGGCATGGGAGTTGGAAAAGGACGAGCGGGAGGCATCGACGAGGGAAGGGAGAGCAGCGAGGAGGAGAATGCAGAAAGATGGGTACATGAATTGGATGTATGTTAAGAGCAAGGACAGGGAATAACGAGCGTAGTAGGTCGCCGCAGAGGGCAGCTGGTTGAGCAGAAGTATTAATCAACAATATGATTCGTTTCGATGTATTCCTGGCGTCGCGGGGGAGAGCGGAGCTTGCAAAGCGAGCTCTGCGTTTGGCGACAGCGTTGGAGACGAACGATCCGGGAAACGAACTGCGGGAAAAGCAATAGCGACGAGAAAAAAAAACAAAGATCACATCTCACGGTTACAGTAGTAACGGTCGATCGATATGGCCGCTCTTCCAACATCGCCACTCTCTTACACTATTTACGGCAAATATTGTCGTATCTGTATTAAAAAACATGTCGATTTCACAAACGAAAAGCGTGGCATAGGCTTTGCATTGGTGGACATATGAGACATTGGATAATAATCAGACATAACAACCGCATGCAACTACGCGCGTTCACAGTTCATTCAAATGAAACCGATCTAGTACATCAGCCCGTCAGTGCCTAGCATCGCTTGTAACGAAACAAAACATCACCTTGTTGGCGACATCCAACGCATCGTGATCAGCCGCGAGGCGGACGTACGCCTTCTTCTTTCCGTCCGGTCTGCAATCCTTCCTCAGAGTCGATCAGATTTACATCACGCATGACTTACCGGATGAGCGTGTTGACCTTGGCTGCTTGCACGTCGTAGAGCTTCTTCACAGCCTCCTTGATCTGACGCTTGTTCGATCGAATGTCAACAATGAACACCAGCGTGTTGTGCTCCTCAATCTTTTTCATCGCAGACTCAGTGTTCAAAGGTCTGCATCCACTCCGTCAGCACTCCCTCCCTAAGTTTTTAAGCAACACGCACGAGACGATAGTCCGGAACTCGTCCATTCTCGGTGCATGAGGAATTGATTTCCGGGGGTACTTGGGGTTGCGACGGAGCCTCAGGGTCTTTGGTCGCCGGAACGTCACGGAGAAACGGGGCTTGCGTGATGAATGTGAATGAACGCCCTGCAGCGCTGCTTTTTTGGCGGTCTTGGCCTTGGCATCTTTTGCGGCTTTGCCGCCTGGCGCTGTCGTCGCTGGTCGGTCGTGAAACAGAGCGAACGAGTGGACTACACACCTGCCGTCTTACCCTTTGTCGTTTTTGCGGTGGCCATGGGTGATTCCGAGTCTAGGGAGCAAGTAAATGAGCACCAGACTGGCAGCAAAGTACCAGCTGCGCAACAACCCGACGATGCCGCTCTGTAGTCCACCATCCGGTCAAAAGCCCGTCATCCCAACCCCGACATCCAACAAGACCCCACTCGATCCACCTTAAACGCTCTTTCTTTTGGCACCAAACCCGCACCACGTATACGAATAACATATGCGGTGCTGTTGGGCAGCGTAAATGACGATATTGGCTGCTTACCTTGATGAGATTTGGGCCTTGTTCGTCGAGAAGGGTGTTGTGCTGAACCTGGTCCTGTCCTCACTCGGGTATTGCCGATTCGCGATCGTGGCTGTGCATCCCTATTCGGCCGTCCTCCTGACGGCTATGCACATACTTACTATAACTTTTGATATGAGCCTCACGATCAGCCTCGTCTGCTGAGTGCAACATCCGAACCTGCAAATGATCGTAACAATGGTTCCCTCCTATCTTAGAAAACTTGATATGATGGCTCATTCTGAATCAACGCAACTTCAAGGCGACAAGCGCCAACCTGTCGTCCTTGATCTCTCTCAGTACGAGCACCGACTCTCGATCGCTCTTATTCCAGATCTTTTCACCATCATGACAGGTCGATTGTATCGAACTCCCACCATTCTCTTCCACCTCTTCAAACCACTCGTTCCTCGGAAGGCACCGCAAAAAAAGAGTCTGATGATCTGATAATAGCATCCCCGGCGAGGTACAACAACAGGTCTGCATCAGTGCAACTAGTCTGGTGACTCGTACACGGTCTGGTTACCAGACTACGTTGCAACCCGTTCCCACTCAGTGGGACCAAACTTCAAGCTTCACCCCAGTGCCGGCATGCTCACTGAGTCAGGACGCCTGATGCTTGTAAGTATTTGCGCGTCCCTCGGCAGAGCGCAGTCCCCCTTTAACCCAAGGCAAGCGCTTCGGACGTCACGCATCCGAATGACACGACATCACTCGGAGGCGTGACGCACAGGACAAAACTCATGATCACCTAGCAGCACCCGACGGCGTGCCACTAACCGAGGCTATGTCAAAAACGCTGTGGCCGGGATCGCGTCGCACCGCAGTCTCAGTGCGATGCGGTCGATGTACACTTGACTTTAGTTGGACACAGAATACAAAAAAACAATAAGTAATAACAATAAAGCTTCAAAAAAAGCAGCATCTAAACACACGGGAAACTAACAACATCGCGCACCGATCTGCGAGAGTAAGTCAAGGTGTACAAGAAAAACCAAAACGTTTCACTGTGCCTGGGCCTCCTGGAAGCCAAAAAAAAAGCACAACGACCAGCATCAGAAAACCGCAGCATCGCGAACGAAAACTCGAACGCCGCACCTGATCCACAAACTCCATCGCCTCTTCCCGTTTAATGTTCCTGATGGAGCTCACTTTTTGATTGTTGAACAAGACACCATAGAATTTGTCTGCGGTGACCAGCATTTCTGGTCGGAACGTCGTTGTGATGAATTGGGCAGTGTGCGAAAGCGACTTGATCATGTCTGGGAATGGAAGGACTGACTGAGAATGGGAGGAGAAGACAGGATGGGATCACCTACTCGCAACAGCGGTACGATATTGAGCATCGAGATTGGCATCAATCTGTTGACCCGGTCATGAATACTCGAATGCCTACTCGCTTGGAAACCTGCATACCTCGTCAAACAGGTAGAACGGCGCAGGGTCACACTTTTGTATTGCGAACACTGCAAACAAAATGTATAAATCGTTACGTCGGTATTGGAAAAGTCAGCCTCATACCCGTAGCAAGGGCAACAAGCGATTTTTGACCACCAGATAGTTGTTGTATCCGTAGGCCTTCGTCAACTTTTGAGTTGAATGACACCTACAAAACGTTCTGAGCATCAGCTGTCTCGTCACACTGACAAGTTACGAAACCTTTATGGCAACTCCGGTATAACTGTCGATCGTGCTCTGCTGGGTGTCGCCCGCCTCGTCCATAGCCTCGTCGTCCTGCATCGAACATCAGCATCACCACGGCAATAGTCCAAGGAAGAGGTATTTCAACTGACCTGGTCTATTCGTCGTTGGATGATCAATCTACCTCGACCAGCCGGAACCAAGCTCTCGAACACTTCCTCAAAGTTACTCGCCACCTGCTTGAACGTCCGCTCAATCGCCTCGTCCTTTCTCTGGTCAAGCACCTGCACGAGCTCCTCGATCGATGTTGCCGAGTTATCCAGGTCCTCGCGTCGTTGCAAGAGCTGATCGCGCTGCTTCGTGAACGAATTGTATTGCTCGAACGCTTTCTTGTTGACGTGAGCGAACTTCTTGAGTCCTTCGTTCACGGTATGAAGCTTCTTGACCAGCTAACGATACAATTCACGTCAGCCCAACTTTCGTTCTGAAGACACATGTTAGAATCGCGAACCCGATCGAGCTTCTCACTTGTGTACTTTTCAAACGCTTCTTCGGGTAGTACACCAAGATCACGAATGTTGCGATTGCACTCGTCTTTGCGTGCCGTCAACATCTGCTTCTTGGCAAGGTACCGTTCAGTGTTCTTTTGCAGTTTCGTGACGCTCCGACTATCTTCCGATTGTTGTTGCTGCGCGTTTTCCAAAGCTGAACGCAGCTCCTGGAGCTCCGTGTTTAGTTTCTCGACGTCTTTGTCTGCGTCTGTGCGTGATCCTTGAGTGAGGACCGAAGAACAATAGAGCTATGGGAACGCATACCTTGGGACCGCTTGGTCGCAGCCGTTATTGAGGTACCAAGAGATCGGAATTCCCGTTTACGCGCGTCAAGCGACTCTGCTGGTGTGTCATTCCCGCTCGCAGCTTCACCCAGAGACTCCAGTTTGACCTGCAGCTCTCGCTGTCGCCGACGGAGACTTTCATTCAACTCGATCTCCACGAGATTCTTCCGACCGTCCAGCTGACATGCAGGAACTCTCAGCCAAATCGTCACGAAGGATCAACTGGCGCGGCTTACGTCGGACCGCGTCCTGCCCAATTCGAGCACTTGTCTTCTCCGTTCGTCTACCTCGATACCCAACGCATCCATCATGTTCGCTTCCTCATCCGTCAAATTCTGGGTGAGCGGGGTCGAGAGCTCTTGTCGATATCCTTGTGCCCGAGCATGCGTACTATTCAACTCCATCTCGAGATCCCCAATATCCGTTTCAAGCACCACCACCCGCGCATCCAGCCATTCACGTTCCTTGCTCAATGAATTGACGTCCTGGAGGAAATTCTCTTTCGACTCGCGCGCCTGCGCTTGTTGGAGCGTCAACACCTGAATCCTGCCCGTCATACGTGTGATCTCCTGCTCGATCCGCGTGATCTCGGTTTTCACCTCCTTGGCGTGCTTGTCATCGGCGTCGAATTTTGTCCGCCAGGAGGCGACAGCTTTGATTGCTTCGATACGGGACCGCCGAACGTCGTGGTAGCCACCTGTCAGTGCACCTTTTCGATCGACCTTGTCACCATCGAGCGTGATCGTGTTGACCCCGTGACTCTTCACATATGCCGCAGCGACAGTCAAGTCTCGGCACACCCACGTCTTCCCAAATACTTGCTGGAACGCCTTCTGGTGCGTAGCATCGAATCGGATCTTGTCAATGAGAGGGAGAGCGTCCTGGGCCGGTGGGACCGACGTGGGAGGTTTTGGTTTGAGGCGGTTAAGAGGCATAAAGGTGACACGTCCAGTTTTTTCTTTCAACATGACATCGAGGACCTTCGAGGCCGTTTCGTCCGTATCGACGACAACATGGAAAAGGCTAACAAAAGCATCTCAGCTAGATGTGCATACACAGACGTGTCATTTACCTGTTGCCAGCGGTGAGTTCAATGGCAGTGCTAAACGTCGGATCCGGAATCTCAAAGAGACGATATAGTGGGCCGTAGACACCTTCCAGACCGTACCTCTGCGCAATCCTATCGACAGCCCGCAATCCTGAGCCTGTATCCTGACGAGGTGTTCACTAAAGCTCGTCCATGATGTGCGTATTTGCACACTTACCTTATCCATCATGGAAGCGAGATTACGCTCAGCAGACTTGAGTTCATCTCCTGCGTGAGAGAGAAGACCACCCAACTTGGAGTCCTCTCTCCAGAGCTCCTTCCGTCGCTCGCTGAGGTCGCTCTGTTGATCCTTGAGCTCCGCAAGTTGCTCACCGAGTGTTCGCACTCGCTGTTTCCCATCCTCCAGGCGACCCTGAATACCATCCACCCTCTGGACGACATTATCCAACGACGCTTTCGTTGACGCGAGATCTTGTCTTGTCGATTCGAGCACAGCAGACCGAGTACTCTGATACGCATCGAGCGAAGCAATCTCTTGCCGGAGGTAATTGTCCCGTTCCGCTTTCGTCTGGAACCGCTTAACACGCCCTTGCTTCGCGAAGAGGGCATTCAACTGGGTGCGTGCCTCTTCCATTCTACGCTTCTCCACGGCTTCTCTAGCGCGAGAATCGTTCCATCGAGGAATCAGTTGAGACAGCTCCATTTCCTTTAATTGGATCTGTTGCTCCAAAGCTGCCATTTCGTTTTCAAGCTCGGCACGTCGTCCGTCCTCGTGTTCACCTGCAGATTGTAGGTCGGCGATGATACACTCTAACTCTGTGCGAGAGCGGACGAGGTCAGAGAGTTCAGATTGAGCATCTTGACGTGTAATACTGAGAGTCGACAGGCCGTGTTTGGTTCGTGAGATTTTTTGCTCGAGACGCTACAAGGCGTATGAGATGTCACAAATAAAGGGAAATGAATCGCGCCAACCTGAATCTCTTTTTCACGAGTATCATAATGCTCGCGACGCACATTTGCGCCGTGTACTTCTCCTCGTCTTTCCTCCTCAATCTCTTCCAACGCCTCACCGACTTCTTCCAGCTCACGCTGATACAAAGCATACTCAAGACAACGCCGCTCCTTGTCTTTTTCCTGAAACTCGCGCAGTTCTTCCTTTTCTTCCTCGAGTTCTGTCAAGCGCGACTCGATATACTCGAGTAATTCGTTGATCTTGGTACGCTTCGCGTCCGTTTCTGCCATGATACGAAGAGATTCGGTACGACGCTGTTCATAAACTTTGGTTCCCGCTACTTCCTTGAGGAGAGCAAGCCGCTCGTGGTCCTTTGCATTTGTGAGCGCGGTTATCTATAACGCTCAACGTCAGCGTACGCAGTTGAGCGGAATGATCGGCGAATTACCCTGCCTTGAGGAACAATATAGTACGGATTCGATTTGCTGAACCCAGCGCTCTCGAGGAGGTTCATGACGTCTGCTTTGCTGGCGCTTTTCTTGTCGAGACTATATTCGTCCTTTTTCAGACCGATCGTTCGTCGGATGATAACTTCCTCGCGCCCAGTAGGAAACCTGTTATCCGAGTTGTCGAACACAATTTCCACTATGCATGCTGTGAGTGGAAGGGAGGTAAGGGAGCGACGTTGACATACCATAGGCAGATAGGGTAGTAGTCACCGAGACACCTTCATGTAGAAGCGCTTGGCGTTCCTCGCGGGACATTGACGTATATGCATCGGAGAGGACGAACCGAATGGCTATCGATGAAGCTTGAGTATCTTGTGCCCATCTACCCGGAATGGAGACCAACCTGCGAAAAAGTTGCTCTTTCCAGAGCCATTGCGTCCGACGACCACATTGTGCCGCGGTGAAAACGGTTCTATCTGGGTCTGATCACGGTCTTGGATCGAATCAATGAGTGCTTGGGGAGTTAGATTCGGTGAGGAGTCACTGACAAGACTTGAACCCCTGGATCGTCAGAGTCTTGATGTACATTGCCACAAGGTGTTAAACTGAGAAAAACGAGCCTAATAATCCTGGCTCGATAGTTCTGTGCGCTGGGTAGCACTAAATTGTCAGTACCGAGTTGTAACTCCAGTAGCCTGGGGGG
>QFEM01007337.1:0-27659 GCA_003316205.1 Boletus bicolor
CGCAAACCTTTGGACAGGAGCTCACCAGCAGCGATCGACTGGGGACGGTCCACAAGCGCAGCGCCTTCTTTCTCCATGATCCCACTTGCAGCCTATCTTGTCCCAAATTGGCGTTTGCAGACCAAGTGCATCGGATAGAAATCCGAGGCGGCACAATGACGCACGATCAGCGCACGTGATACATCGAACGAAACGGAAATCATACATCCACACTCCCAATGATGATGATGATTTGGCTACCCTGGCGTAACGTGATCACAGGGCCGTATATTGCAACCCAATCTGCGAGGGTGCGTGCGATGCTGGGGAGCAATGAGCCGAATCAATTGGGTTGTAAACGCGGACGATCGACCTCACTTTACAGGGGGTAGCGCGTTGTCCCAGAACCACCGCGCAGGAGGCCCGGGCGGGAGAGGGATGTCATTCTTGGAGATCAATGCTACCTGACGCCACTTGCACAGGAAGGTTACAATGACAGCCGTCGCTGCAAGCTCGACGACGCTGTAAAGACTTTCGAACACTCGCAAAGACATTAAGAGGGCTGGATATGTGAGATGTGAATAGCAGGTTAGATAAGAACCAATGCTTGAAATACTTAACTCACCTATTGTCTGTCGCATGGTTTCATGGTCACCAGACTAGTTCAAGCTACCCACCCTACCATATAAACACGACCACGTTGCTTGTCCCCTCGCCATCGGGCGCAAAGAAAGTGTCAGACGAGTGCATGATTACCACAGCAGAACGACTCGGCCCGCTGAAACCTGCTATCATGTATCAGATATGTTTGTCCGCGGTGTTAAGATCCATAGAACGCCGAATGTCTGCGTGGGGTCAACGGATGGGAAACCTCCACCGCATGTCTATCCAGCGAGTGCTAGTTTGAAACTCGAGCTCGGTTGATGACTTGGCACGACAACGTACAAATTCGGGTAGGGCTGACTAGGAGGCATCCACTCGCATGAACAAGGTCCGAATTCCGACCATCAAAAAATTATCGTGCTCCGAGAGGTATGAATGGGGTTACTCGTACAGTCGAACTTACCTGTGCTATCAGAAAAAATACGACCCTTATTGTCATGATTTCTGCGGGCAAGAGCCAAGTTATGCCTGCCCACGTCGAGCTTACGACATGTTCTGGACCGATCAGGAGGGTCAGCGCCCTACTAACTGTTTGACCGCTGTCGAGTTCGTTCAATTGAACAGCGATGTGGCATGTTCAAGCTCTTGCCCAAATTAAACGGTCAGCACATCACCGCATTCCATTCCGCGAAGAAAAACGCACCAGGCACAGCTATGTAGTCCCAGGAATTCATCAAACGAGGTGCCCCTACTACATTCCGTCTGATAGCGGCGTTCAGAGATGACATGTGCGTTTCATCAGCCCCCGGCGGCCAAACCGAAGTGCGTGCTTCGACGAGGACAGCGTGTATGATCATGACACGGCATACCCTCACAAGTGTAGTCTGGTGACCAGTAGTGCCACGGCCCAGTTTACGTTTTGGCAAGGAAGTGTGTATTTTCATGATGAGCCTCTTGGGATATTACTGTCTTTTTCAGGCAAGTTAGCCACATCATAATTTACTCTCAAATACATACCTACCTCCGGTCGTCCATAGCACCTCAACATGGCCACAGAATTCAAAAAAGAAAGTACTATTGGACTTGTAGCATTTCAGAGAATGTATCCTAGGATGACCGAGGATGAAATTCAAACTTTTTTTTATTCCTGATAAACAGAAAAGGCTCAAATCTAGTCTTCGGTCATTCCGGATTTGACTCGTAGAGTCTCATGGAATGTATTCCGAGACGACCGAGTATGAAATTCAGACTTTGTTATTTCCGACAAAAAGAACAGGCTCAAATCCAGTCTTCGGTTATTCCGGAATGTGATCTCCATATCTTTCCGAGTCAAATGGTACTTTTTTTTTTGAATTCCGTGGCCATGTTGAGGTGCTATGGACGACCGGAGGTAGGTGTGTATTTGAGAGTAAATTATGATGTGGCCAACTTGCCTGAAAAAGACAGTAATATGGGAAATTGGTGGGGCAATTGTATATATGTACTCACGTTGAGTTGTAAAACTATATACTACTTTGCCGTGGGCAGTTTACTCCTGAATTGAACTGCCGAATAATTGCGAGACGGACTCGGGTACTGACGCCCAGTGAGAAAGCGTAATATGGGTTAGCTATTTGATGATATGTAAGAAATGAGGAACTAGGCCAAACTATCGTCAACATAGGCTTTGTATGCCACTTCGTTCAGCATACTTACTCGTAGCAGTCATGACCATCGCCTACAGCAATCCGAATTATTTCGTCTTGATCTCATCAGCCTGATCATCTGAGTCTCTGCGTAAACGTCCATGTACATCCATGTCAGACCCAACGGTATATTGCTGCGTTTGTTGTCGATATTGCAAAGGTGTTCGGAAGGCCTTGTACACACGGAAAACTACATCAACCAGACCACCCCAACACAATCCGGTACAGTGTATTCGGGTGGGGTGCCGCACGGGGAACGATCCGCAGCTCCACCGGAGCCCAGTGCGAAGCTGAATCAAGCGACTGAACAGCAAGTCAGTGTCGGTGTTGCTGCCAACACCAACAAACCCCAAGGTAAGTAGGCCATGACTGAAACAACTACAAGAGGAGCACAGAGCACAGCCGCAAAGAAAGGAGCCAGCTGGAGACCCTCTTCTGCGAAAAAAGGACGGTAACTCCCGGTATCCTTTCCTCCTCGCCTTTGGATCACTTACATTGACATTGCAGGAATCTTTGTGCACATCGATGACTGAAACAAGTATCGTTCGGAGGAACACGAGAAGAATTCACAACCTACTACGACTCCATTTCTGCAGAACCGAAGGCGGTACGTACACTTCGGTGCTAGCATATACATTGAAGACTAATCCTGTTTCTTGCAGAGATACAAGGACGAGGCTGCTAAGCTGGTGCGCATATCACATTAATTAACTCTCGTATTCTAATCTGACACGTAGTACTATCTACGGGCTTCAAATGGCCTTTGGATGAATAGGACAGCAGAAATAGTTGGGAGGGTCGCTGCTCTACCAATGCACACGGCTTAGTGCAATAATGCGAAGAGCGGAGCAGAGAGGGAGAGGAGCGGAGCGGAGAGAGGGAGGTAGGCGGTGGGCGGGTTTGCATAGATTGGCATACCATGCATGCGAGCATTTCAACCCGAATGGGATCATATGAGAACCTATGGACACTATTGGCATATTCCCGAGCATTTGTACATACAATGACATGCAATCAAAATCTATGATAGGGCGCGTTTGGTATGCACGTACACGGAAAGCTACGGACTGCATCGGCATACCCCCACATGCTTCCCCATATTACACTTTCTCACTGGGACTGACGGTTTGGTCTGGTTTGGCCTCATAGTAGACGGGCTGGTCGCCGGACTAGGTGAACCTCTTCTTTTCGTTTACAGCGTCTATGGGATTTGAAACGGTTTGGCTAGGATGCCAATGGAGGTAGTCTGGTCACCAAACTACAACGGGGGAGGGTCAAGAAAAGAGAAAAGGGACAAGATATGCATTGTATATGTATACGTGTTACACGTAGCATAATAGAGAAGCTATCGAAACCGAGATTGGGGATGGGATGGCCACTCAGCGTCCGTCCGCTGTAGACTACGTCCTTGAAAGCACACATTCAGAAATGCATGACACACATTTCTTTGAAATCCAGTCTACGATATACTCAAATCTAGACGATCGGAATCGCGTGGGTGCGCTGTACCGCAGCATTCCCGGTCGTATAGAACGATGCAGTGTCTGTAGGGGGTGGCGAAGCAACTTGGAAAGACGTATACGAGGTAGGCGAGAGTACGCTCATCCCCATCCCCACCCCCTGTGGCTGCATGGGTGTATACGACATAGGGGGTGAACCCACCTGCGTTGACGAAAACACCGTGGACGGGTCGGATGGCCAGCGCGTGTGTGTACTCGTCATGGGCGTGCCAGTGTGCGGGATCAGTCTCGCATTGTTGGCATTGCGTAGGCGTCGATGTTGCCTATGCTTGTACATAAAGTAACCCCCAATAAGGATGAGCAAGAGAGCGACAGCGCCGCCGACGCTGCCGCCAACGATGGCACCAAGGTTGGTGCTGCTTCCTGAGTTGCTCGAGTTCGAGCTTGAGATGGAGGGCCAATAGTAGGACTGGCCTATGGGGGAATGAGACGGGGTTCGCTGAATGGCAAGGGAAGGGAGACTTACTTTGGTTGTAATAGTTTTCTGCTTGTCCTATGTCGAACAACTCGGACGGCCAGGACGTCGCTAGATGCGATGTTAGGAATGTGGGCATGACAAACGTAGGGACTCGTACGGTCGATGGTAGCCCAGTAGGGTATTGAAGCGTTGTCCGCAAGGACGTAACCCTGCGGGAAGACTCTGGTTGGCCGGGTCAGAAACGGTCCATAATACGGAGGAGCATACTGAATGCTCACTGATCCTTATAATTCGAAGGACAGTTCTGAGAGAATGAAGGCCAGCTGTGCATACGATCGTCAAAATGTTAACGTAAGTCACCGAGAAAGCACTCGCGTCGTGGTATCGCTCGTAAACGTCGGGCTCTGGCAAAGTGTGCAAGCCATCATGAGGTTATAACAAGACCAGGAACTGATGACACCAAACCCGTGAACAAGCGTCGAGACTCGAACTCGAGAGGGTCGTACCAGTAACAAGGAGTGGCCGTCGTACCACTTGGCGAATTATACGAGTACCCAGAAGGCAGGGCGGGCTGCGTCCAAGCTGTCCAGTTTCAGGAAACAAGTAAGCTTTTTCATACCAATCCCGGAAATAGAGGGACTTGCTATCCCCAACGCATGCCGCGATCACGTACGCGACTGTCAAACATGGGCTTCGTTGTTCCGTGCTATTCATCCACCCATAATCGGATTGGCACGTCGCATTCGAAGTGGGGACAAAAATATTTGGGTGAGCGCCCCACACTTGAGAGAGCGAGAAGGCTATAGTTGTGAGGGCAAAAAGAACGACAGGGGTCATGCCTGCTCTGGAGCTGCGCGGGTCGAATTGTACTTGTCGTCCAAAGAATAAAGGCAGCAGAATGTCTGAGGGTGGATGTTAAAGTGCGTAAATGGCTGTGGGAGCACGCTCGAGTGCTGAGCAGACCGAGACACATGTCTGGTCAGGTGTCAACGGTGATCAATGGGATATTGGGATCAGAAGATCGAGAACGCCGGAAGTCACACGTGTATAGATAACACCTGGGGGCTGGGGGTCAAGTGGGCTAGTGGGCATGCTGAAACAGACGATCTTTCCAACGATCCGCCATTAGTAAGGCTGAATCACCGCGGTAACCACACCCTAGAACTTCTAGGCCTAGGTACTATAAGCTTCAACTTGTTTCCACGTTTCGCCTATGGAACTCAGTACTCCTGCTTGAACTTGCAGTCATCTCTGTCATCATGATCATGATCTGGTGTCATTGAATTCCGGTAACAAGCACGTTCCACAAATATTCCAGCGAAAATAGTCCGACATCCTAGATATGCCACGTTCCTAGAGTCACTAATCTGAGCTCATTCTCTAACCTCGTCAGACCTCTTTTTCGCCGCTCACCGAATTGCCTCATGGCCCATAGGTAGTCAACTTGGCGAATTCTACGCATGAAACTGACTAGTTTTCTGGATGTGGTTAGCACGTGAAGCTTGAAGAATTGCGCATCCAGGAACGCTGATTATCTCGATGCACCCGTCTGCTGACCGCCTTGTGGTGGCGCATCATAGTGGCCATTCACAGGCTCACAGCGCTTCCTACTCTCCCGGGAGAGGAACAGTCAATTCATGGTTAACACACGTTCACGGGACTCCGCTTCGCGTGGACTGCTGGGGCGCGCAGTGTCAGAGCCGGTCTAGTTGCCGCCAGTCAAGCCTGTCACACACCTCGCACCGCAGCAGAGGACAGTTCTCATCCTAGCTTCCTCCACCGACAAAGACCGTCTTCGATTCTATCGGGGATTCAATCCTCTAGGATTCCGTCCCTGTTCCGTCACTTCCTGTTACCCCACGACCTCGGTCATTTGTCTGATCGACTACGATGACCACGACTCCGAATTGCATTTCATGGATGCTAACACAAGGGGGGAAAGAGCCTTGGACGATCGCACAGGACGTTGGCCAGCTATGCAACTCAGGTTGTGAGTAAATTTTCAGTTGCTGGAGTGGACTTTGCACTCGAAAATGACAAGTTGTTTGCTGACTCTTTATATGAGACACCATATCTCTGACCAATTTCCAAGAAAGCGGTTACGTCCCGAGTACTACAACGGCCAACGGTTGCACCTGGTAAGAGACTCGTGATTCAACTTACGAGAATGCTCATACTGAATAGTTCTTGGTCGATCTACAATCTGTTGAGTGCCTGCTCCTACTGTGTTGGACAATATCAGTACACCAGGTCTGTCGTTTCGCTATGTATGCATATTTATCTCATACTCTTGTAGCTGGAGTACATGGACCACTAATTGTGGCCGTTATGCATCGAATGATTCGTGAGGCAGTCTTGAGCTTGATGTCGCTCAAAGCTTAATGATTGGAACTTTCAGGTACCTTCCATCTGGATTCAGCCTCTCGCAAGGCATCCCATTCTGGGCTACCACAGACCGTGGGTGTTTCACCAACTCCTGGTCATAGATATCTCATGCTTCCTCCTAGCTTCCACATGGGAAAATGCAGTATTTAACATCGCGCAAGCAGCAGACATTGCAGGAGAAAGTATTTGTCTCTAATTTCGCGCGAACTCGACTGATCATGTTTTTGCATTGCTACTACTAGACAAGCCGGACGTGACTAGTGAACCCCTCCCGACATCAACTACGACAGCTTCCTCTCCTTCGGGTGTTTCAGTTGGGGCGATAGTCGGCGGCGTGATAGGGGGTGCTGTAATCATTATAATTGGAGGGTTGTTCATCTTTTGGGCGGTGCGTCGCCGCCGGCGTCAAAGAACTCACACGCCCACTACTGGGGGCCCATCGTTCAACCCCTCCCAGTCAGTCACTGTGCCCTTGATTTGGAATCGAACCCCAGCGCAGCCGTCACCTGCACCCATCACCCCCTATCTCACATCACCCGTCCATTCTACGACGAGCCTGGCATTGACGTCGCTCGTCTCTCCTGTTTCACCCGGTTTCTCGTCAAGTGGGCATAGCGCGGCACCGCCCATCACGGATGCCGCGGACATGATCGCTCCCTTCCTCGCCACGTCTTCCAGGCACCAGTCGAGCCGATCAAACACGTCCCCACCGACGAGCAAAGCTGCCGAAGCGCTCTCCGAGCGTGTGACGAGTCCCCCCGGACAGCGTGCACGACTGAATCCACCATCGTACTCGGCTTCCGTGGAGCCTGGGTCGTCTGGGGCAGCGATCACCTGGTCACGGAGACCGTCGACGAAGAAACACAGGAAGCAGGAGGGGAGTGTGTCGGGGGCGACGACGTACTCGGGACATTCGAGGACGTCAACGAGGGAGAGTTTAACTACTGTCCGTACCGGTTCGCGACTGGAGCAGAGTCGGCCGCGGGCCGCGGCGCCGAGTACGGGAACGGTGAGGAGCTTGGAGAGCGCTGTGAATGCCGGTGGCGTGGGAAGTGTTGATGGTGGTGGTGTGGAAATGAATAGGAGGGCAGGTGTATCGGACCAGCGTCCGCCTGCGGTCTGACATTATGTATTGCAGTGCAATTGCTGCACTAGAGAGATGGGGGAGTGGGTGATTCTGTCCCGGTGCTGTGGACTCGGAGTCGGATGCTATATGCACTATTTGTGTTGTAATCATTTCTTGAACCGATGAATGGGATGAGGACCACCACAGAAAGTAAACGCGGAATTTGTTTAGAAAAAAAAGGAAGGAGAAAAGTCGCGGTCACAAAGCTTCAGGACAAAGGATCGCGTGCTAGTGGTAAACTAGAGAGTATATCTGAACGGGGGATTGTCATCTCCCCTTTCCCTGAATTCACCTGTGATTCCACGTTATCTGAATCTCCTTCTGCTTGTTGATTCTGTTGAAATCCCACATTGCAAACGAGGACAGCACCTGACGTCAACAGTGATCGTTTCAAGGCCGACACGGAACCGTGGCGGGTCGAAAAAAAATGCAAGACGAATATATTTTGCGGTAGTTCCACTAGATCATGAAATATGCCTGAAAAGAATGTCATTCACCCCGCTAAACTTCCAAGCCCAGTCACCATCGAAATTGGAGCAGCACGCTTGATCTCCCCTTCGGCGTTCGAGCTGGTCCATGCGACATAAACAAGTATGGGTGGATAAACTCCCATTGCGACGAGCACAGTGCCGACATAAGGACTCGTTTGGGCATATAGGGCAATGTATCCCAGCAATCACGTATGGTCCTCAAAACTGGTGCCTATCAGAACAAACCCCGAAAAGAAGGGTGCATACACGACCTGCAACAAAAGGAGGGACGGAGAGGAGCTGGGCGTTATTCGCAGAGAAATCGAGCTCATGAACGGCGGTTGGCGTGAAAAGTGCAATTCCGTAACTGGGGATGGTCAAACTGGCCCACGCGAATGTTAGAAAGACTATCAGGGTGTACAAGGTCCTCTTATCCACATACCAAATTGAAGGTAGATTTTACAATCCTTCACGGCCTGCAGAACGAAACGTCAATTATAATACGTAGCAAGACCTTGCAAGTCAGTCTTCAACAGTTCAATGATGTAGAGTTTTTCGGTCTCTGCCAAAAATGACGCCGCCTTAGGGGACTGAGTGGCGGTGAGCTGTGATGAAAGACTAAATATGTTGATGCACGAACATCATATATAAGGAAGGGGGCTGCGAGTGCCATAAGCACCGTAGCTGTATAAATACAAGTCAGCCCATCGCCATCTAGAGCAATGACTGGAGACTTGCCAATACTCTCCAGGCAGAACTAGCGACTCGGATGAGTGCATTGTATCGCAGAATCACTTAGAAATGACGATCTACCGCCGACCATGGAGGCCACCAATCCTGCTGGAAGAGAGGTTTGGGCGATGAAATAAAATATTTCTCAAATGCGCTGCCTATCCTTCCATTTTTTCAATGAAATAGCTTTTGGTGTGTCAGTGGTATACTGTACTGAACCAAGAAAGTGGTCTCACCCTGGGAGGCCACTAAATGCACCTGCCAGAATTGCAGCAGAGAGGAATATCATGTAATGCTTTGCATGCTCAGCACGTGGACACCAGTCCACAACATGGGGTAGTATGTCACGCCCGGGAACAACCCAGCTTCAACTAAGTCGAGGAAAACCCGGGCGCTGTACACGACCAAAACCGACGTCAGTGATTGTGGTCCACCATTTCAGACCCAAAACAACCATGACTGTACGTACTATATCAGGCATTCTAGATCAGCATCCGAAGCTGCGCTGAAAAGATGATGGTCGAAAAAACTTTAGGAAGATATTTCTGTGAATATCGTTTATTCACACATCAGACGTACTATGCTGCTTCGACTCACGATGGGACAGTCGTGAAAGACGGTATGGAACCTAACCACGTATTAGTCACGGCATGCGAATGAAAGTTAGATTCGCACGAAGAGACTCGCAGCAGCAGTGTTATATCTAAGTCCAACAAGGTTAAGGTCAGCATCCATGCCTGCAATTTTGGCGTTGCCTAAAAGTTGTCGTAAGCGGTATGGACACATTCAAGAGGTAGAATAGTCCTCGCCGATATTGTGGCGGTCTCTGAAGGCAAGACATTGGTCGTTCGAAAACAGTCAGAAAGTAATTTGACCATGACTCACAAGAAAGAGAGGGACCGGCCGGCTACATGCCGTCCCCCGCCTTGTACCCTGCAAGGACACCATCTCCGCCAAAGAACTTGCGTTACTCTTCTTCCAACACAGGTACTGTGAAAATGGGCTCCCGACGGAGATCATTTGAGATTGTGACAAACTCTTTGTCTCCAAATTCTGACGTGCCCTGCATAAACTCACCGGTGTCCGACTCAAAATGTCGACAGCATACCACCCTCCAACGGACGGCACTAGCGAATGCACCAACAAAACCGTCATCCAACTTCTCCGTCACCACGTCGGCCGTCACCAAAAAGGATGGGCCTCGGCACTACCCAAAGCTCGTTTCGACATTATGAATGCCTTGAACAGTTCCACAGGTAGTACAACGAGACAAGAGGCTGGAGATGCCAATCTAGTTTCCTTAGTACCCTAGCATGCTCTTTGGTGCCAAGATCCATAGCATCCTTGGGATCAACTGAAACCTCGATGGCAGCCTCGTTCTTGTTGATGGTGTTTATGTCGATGCCGACCTTTAGATCGCCAATGGGTGATTAGGGCATACCAGTAGGTCGAAGCACGGATGGGGTGGGGCTCAAAGGCCATGGCTCTGTATCTCGTATTTCATGCTGTATTTCTGAAACGGGGCACAACACAATCTTGGAGCGAGTGAGCTGGCGATTCACGAATAACATTCCTTAGGGTATGGAAAACCGGGCACTGGTTCGGACCTTCCAGTTTTGGCTCGTTTTCATGAACACTTCTGCTTTCCACTTTCCAAGGGTGTGCTTGTACATACCCGCTACGACGTCGCCACTGCTGAGGTACCCCCTAAAATGTCTGGTTTGAGAATACCGGACAACTGTGCTCCTTCGAAACAGGAAGCAATATTTCTTTAGTGACCAACGTTAGTGGAACTCCAATTACTCCCGAAAATATAACATGCAAGATGTTCGATATGTCGCACTCACCAACTGCGAACGTGTTGCTGACGATGTCTAAAATGAACGGGTGAAGTCATCAGGTAGGACTGTATAGTAGGATTCCACTCCGTATTAGTAGCGGTCGGTCATGTGCTTGGAGGTGTGCCGAGTCCCTACTCGACTTGGTGCACGTTGCACATCAACCCTCTTTGCCGCCTCCTACCACGCGTCTGCTCTAGGTAGATCAGGATCAGTCGGAAGACAGTCGTTCCTGCGTTTAACACTGGAAATATACATAGTGGGCTGCAGTTGAAGAAGGCATACGGAATACATGGCATCATCTTGTGTGTTGACTTTCCTCTTCTATGTATGCAGTGCGACGTGCGTCACTGATGATTCCGAGTGATGAAGTCCACCCCTCATGCGCATTGATACTGCCACATCCCATGATAGGCACGGATGCACAGTCCATGCTTTCTGGCTTAATTACTGACCAAACCTGTCATAGTATACCCAGAGCTCCTCGCCCACATTCGACGGGCTGACTTGGTTGCTCAGCAGAGGTCCTCATTACTGCCATGGCTGACGCATGTGCACTATCCAAGTTTGTCTATATGATATTGCCTTGAATCGGCGTAGTTTCAACTCATGACCAATCATGGGCACACTGGAAAAGTCATGTCTCCTGTCTCTCCACAGATCAGGCCAACAAGAATTGAGATGGCTGCGGATATTGACGCCCGCTGTTCCCTTCCTATCACAAGTCAAGTCTGTTTGCCACTCTCTCCCCATTCAACCATATGGTATCGATCATCGTTGCTCCTTGTGAGCATGATCCTATATACCTCCGGAATAACCTCTGGACTAGACAGGTCTTTCGTTGCTCCACTCGGTGGCGGGACCACTGCACCTAGAGCCCATATTGACTAGGTCGGTTACACACCAGGGAACACCCACTCAATCTTGATGCAAGCTCCTACCAAGTGTTCCACGCCATATAGGTTTTTGGGGCTGCAGGTGACGGAGCGATCGATGATGCGGCTGCCATAATAGCAGCGACGGATCCTGTGGATCGTCAACGTATGTGGCTAGTCTGCGTGAACCCACTGTAGCTCAGTTTAGACCTCCAGGCTCTCTCTGCAATCATGTACTTTCCCCAACGGTGACTCATTCGGTTCGTTCAATGCGCATGCCGTCCTGACTCCTTATCTAGTATCGTCGGCTATTAATACATACTATTACACCCAAATGATAGGAGACGGCAAAAAACCTCCGATTCTGCTTGCCAATTCCAATTTCAGCGGGTTCCCAGTTATTGGCCAGTCTCTCCGGATTCGAACTCTCACACGAATCTAATTTGCGGCAGATGTGGACCCCTACGTTCCCAATGGCAGTGGGGCTCAGTGGTTCGTTAACCAAGACAGCTTATATGGATGACTCTTCATTTTCAGCCAGTTCTCAGCATGTTACGGTCTGCTCTTGATGGAGTTTCCACACTGCGAGGAATCTGATCATCGACTTGCAACAGATTTCATCGGGAGCTTCGGCGATTGACAAATATCTCAGGCAACATCGTTGGTCAATGTTGCAGTCGAGATGTCTACCGTTTCTGTCGACAACCAATAATGTGAGTACAGCTCCAGAAATATCGGGATACAGCCGACGCGTATGATAGACCTGTTCATGAAGAGCGGAAGGTGAATTCTGTGAAATTGTCGAAGAAGCTCGAGAAATTATTTATCCTGGTGCAAATGGTGACTCATGGTGGGACAATGAGCAGTTACTCAAGCAGGTCAAACGCACGATATACCAAGTGTTTCTACATTTCTGTTAGGCAACTATATGATAGGGATATTGCAGTGGTGCTTTCCGTGAGGCATACGTAGTGCCTCCACGTGATACTACTGTGTAGGAATGACTGATAATTGGCTTTGAAAGTCAAGTAATGCAGCCCGTCTTCAAATCAACTGCGACCCGGACTCGTCCTCTAGCCCGCTCGCAGCTGCGACTAATTATCAACTTTGTTCCTCTCTTTAATTGTCGATTCAGATATAGCTTCGTATCTCCGAAACATTCTAGAACCTCTATTTCAGTACACCGACGCTTGCAACCGTTCCACTCAGCCCTGTCAAGGCAAACGATGTCATCAACTACGTCCACCTTTTACGACCTCAAAGCAGATCTTCCGAGTGGAAAGACCTATGATCTTCGAAGCAGAACATCCAGGCTGTCTTTCATTATTTGATTTTGATCAGTCTTCAGCTCATGCATCGCTTCCCCCTGACGCATTGAAAGCATTTGAGATGAACAGGTCAAATGGAGGAAAGCAGCACAAGCAGCGTGACTCCGTTATCCCCATGTCAAATCCATCAGTGATGCACCGTGGAAAATTGCAGAAAATGACACTCACTGACGGCAGTCCAAAAGGACTTCAGCAAGTCCTGGAGGAACGTGGGTTTAATGTCAGTGGGTTGCGTGCAAAATGTAGTCCTGTTTGCCCTTGGGAGAGCAAAGACTGCTGTATGGCTCGCCTTCTCAGGAAGCAAGATGATTTTGCAAACCCGCCATCCATGCTCGAGACTCTCATTCGCTCCATGGGTCATGAGTGTATTTTCCTTCCGAAGTTTCACTGCGAGCTAAACCCAATTGAGATGGTATGTTTTTATTCTTTCTGAGTCACTCCAACACTAATGTACACAAGTATTGGGGTTGGTGTAAATACCGATACCGTGAGGTCCCAAAGAAAACATCCAATGAAGCAAAACAAAATGCACGCGAACTTCTCGATGCTTGCCCAATCGATGTAATCTGATGCTTCATCAATCATTCCTGGCACTTCATGAGTGCATATCGCCTGGGGCTCACTGGTAGGGCTGCAGAATGGGCTGTGAGGAAGCAGAAACAGCTTCAGCAGGTTTCTCAACGTGCCATGATGTCCATCGATGCTGTACTTGATGCATAGCAGCGCCACGTTGTAGCGATGAAACAGGCCCAAAATTTGGCCACCCCAAAAACTCATGGGAAAAATACAATAAATGCATATTTCGACGTATCTTCACCCACAGGGCCTGAATCTGTCATCAGTTTGGTGCCAAAAAATCATTTGCAAGCTACGCTAAAATTGTCGTGTTTGTCTGTCCGCAACTGTATACCGTCTTCAATGGCGGTATCTCGGCAAACCAAAATCTGCGAGTGAATTTGCATCCAGGGTACCTTGGTGTCCAAGTCGGAAACCAGCAGTTCACAGTCCACAACCTGACGCACAAAAATGCAAAGGTTGGTGAGACCGCGTTCGTTGACTACCACAATAAAGCCAACCACACGACGGAAAAAGCTGAGTACCACTTTGAAGCTCAGCTACGCATCGCCGACATGCGCGAAAACTTCATCGTGTCGCGCCGCGTCCCATACTGTCACTACCCCATAGTATCTGCCTGATCTGTCATCCTTCAAGTGACTGCCAATCGGTGGATTCGCACAAATCTTATTTGAGTTTATCGGAGACAGCGATCGATAGGACGTTCCTCGCCGCCATGACTCCCAAACTCTCGGCTGTCCGCTACTCGCCACATCCGAACCACGTCGTCGTCGCCACTCACGATATACTTTCCTTTCGTTGACGTTGCCAGGGCCTGTATTGTGCTCGCGCTGGTAACTTCAAGCAGTGGCGGATGACCGTTTTAATGTTTACATTGTTAACTCAGCTTCGGTTACAGTTTTATCCACGTCAGTCACCTGCACGACTGCCGGTCGTTAAGCGCGACCTACTCATTTGCAGCACGCTGGCACAAGCAGCAGAGGAATGCAAAGAGTCGACAGGCAAGCTGTGGTACTTCAGTGATCACTGATGGCCACAGTACTCGTCTTTCCCTTACTCAGCGACATTTAAATTCGCACAAGGTAAATCAAGGCCAAGCAGCGTATTTGCTAATGCGCACAGTCCAAGTTATCGAGCTCAGAGGTGTCGCTGGAACTTGAAAGAGGCTCAAACATGCCAATTACCACAACAAAGCAGCGTTGTGACGAAAAAAAAAAGGGTATTTGGATTCATGTAAGAAGTAATAGAGTACTTGCTACCTCACGAACTAGTGCAGTTCTGAGTTGTCTCTCACACCTCGTTTTCGAAAAAAAAATATGTGGGTGGGAACACAGCTACTTACGTAATAGCCAGGGTAAGTTTAACGTTCCCACCGGAATCGCACTGGCAGGACCATCGATCGGCGGTCACTAGCAAGATTGGAGATTGGTTTAGCAAACGTTAGACAAAGCGGAATCCAGGCTGCTCTAGGCTTCAGACTCCATTTGGTCCAACAAAATAAGTACTGGTAACCGCGTTGTGTTATGAAGCGCGTCGCCATCGACGGCTTGCCACGTACATGGTCAGCAGACTTTGAACTTGAACCGTCCATCGATGATGAGATAGGCCGCCCTTCACTGGACATATCATTTTCAAGTACCAAGATCCGACGACCTGAGTCACATTAGGAGGGGGCTAGAAGTAGTCCTTTCTCTGTTTTCGAACTGGCTGAGTCTGCGAGTTTGCCGTCTAGTCACCAGACTAACTTGAACCGTCCGTCGCAGCATCCTTCCGGTGATGAGATAGGTCGCCCTTAAGCTTCACTATGTATATCAATTTCAAGTTCCAAGATCCGACGACCCGACTCTCAAGTCCTATAGATTGTGGGATAAAAGTAGCCCTTTCTCTGTTTTTGAGTTGGCTGGGTCTGCATGGCACGTTACCAATTTGATCCGCGTCATTGCATTAATCTGTCACTTGATCAAGGCAATCGGGTCCTTCAAATGCTGATGCTTTGCGCACTCTCTCCGTGCCAACCCTCCCAAATCGTATTTCTGCATCCGCTGCGCTCCTCATAGGATGTAATGCGGTCGGCGGCGATTGCATCGCATGTGCGAAAGAGTTTGGAAGCACTCCCAATGGACGCGGAGGACACCATATTAAAAAAGTGTGGTTTCGCTTTTTCTGACCCAAAAGCCAGCGTGACCAAGAACACGTACCGTACTGACACGTTCTCCACATGGTCTGTCTGGCTTCCTTCTCTCGTCTGAGGGTTCAAGCATCTTTAGGCATATAGTTGCTTATTGCTCATATTCACACCCTTCCTGATATCTGCTATTTTGGGATCGTTATTACGATTGTAGCATGCGTCTCTCCTGGTATGTGATGTATCGATTGTTTAGCTGTTGTCCACCTGACAGTCCTTGTAGGCGTGCGACGCATGGTATGTGGTAATGACCGACTCTTTGATATTTTCGTAAGACGTGGCAGCACGGGATTGGTGGTCTTGGAGGCTCGATGTTTGATTGGCATTTCCATATCCATGCGATTTCGCGAGATGCAGCCACCCTGCAGGCAAGTCGTTTACTGTATATGGTGAATGAATCACCCGACAGCTCATGGTCAGGTGATCGAGATCCGGGTGGTTGCATGATCAACCGTTGCCTCCATCCATAGCCGCATCTGCGCGTATCCCACAGATCCAAGTCAATCTATTCACTTAATTGACAGTTCCGAACACACCGGTTATGTAACCAACCTAACACTTCGGTGATACCTCGCACCATCAGTTCTGGGCCTTCCGACACACTGAACTCGTCTGAAGCTTTACTTCCAAGTTCTCTCCTACCAAACCAAAAGGATGGGGTCCTGGATCTTTGACCACAACGCCGTCCGAGGCACAGGTGTCTGTCAGATGTCTATCAATTTGAATTTTGTTGATGTTCTCTTCCACCTGACAAGCCGTACCGACTCCACAGAATGAGTCGCTGACGTACATGCCAGCGGAGGATACCCGATCTCTGCCGGACCGAATGCGTTTGTCGTTACTCCTGTTTGTTGCGGACCTAACTTGTTACCGATCGCAGGTCATCGTCATGCACAAGTATACCTTGTGCTTAAATAGCTTCATTCTCACACTCTTTCTTCGGTCGGGTCACGACGCTCGCGAAAGTTGGGATGAATATATAAATGCCCCGGTCCCGTCATCTCTTGCAATAAAATCCGCTCGCCGTTTTCACGACATCGTCTCTTCCCTTCATCTGAAGTCATGTGGTTAAGTTCTGCGTTGCTCCTTCTCAGTACAATCTTATATACCTCTCAAACTGTTTCTGGTCTCGGCTCCTCTTGCTCGACTCCTCTAGGGAGCGGCACGGCGTCGCCAACTGATCCATATTGGCTCGAGGCGATCCAACACCAGGGAACTTCTCCATTCAATCCCAACCCAAGCTCATATCAAGTCTTTCGCAACGTTAAAGACTTTGGAGCCAAGGGCGATGGCGTCACTGATGATACGGCAGCGATCAAGTTAGTTCTGGATAATCTCGCGAGGGCTTTTGTTGATGTTTGCGTTCGCAGTGCAGCTATGTCCTCTGGAACCCGCTGCGGAGGAGGCTCCTGCTCCTCGTCGACGTATGGGGTCCTTCTCCGTCCATGCTTTGTGACTAACCCGAAATCTCTAGTCTCTCTCCGGCAATCGTATATTTCCCCCAAGGGTAATTTCGTCGAATTTGATTAGCGGGTGCGCTGCGCTGACCAGTGATTAGCACTTATCTAATCTCGTCATCTATTAACACCTACTACTATACCCAAATGATCGGAGATGCCAAGAATCCCCCAACTCTTCTCGCAAGCTCGACATTCAGCGGATTCGCGGTCATTGGTCA
This sequence comes from Boletus bicolor, assembly GCA_003316205.1. Taxonomy (NCBI): domain Eukaryota; kingdom Fungi; phylum Basidiomycota; class Agaricomycetes; order Boletales; family Boletaceae; genus Boletus; species Boletus bicolor. Next base: position 17,399 of record QFEM01007337.1, read on the forward strand.
GTCACTTCGAATCCCATCATGGAACCGGATCTAAGGTGAAACAGACGCCAACCCTTACCTTCCCAATGGCTACGGCGCTCAGTGGTTCACTAATCAAAATAACTTGTATGGATTATCGATTGTCTTTCGTCGTTCATGTGCTGAGATTCGTCTTGATGCAGCTACCGCTCTGTCCGGAACTTGATTATTGATTTGAGGCAGATTCCCTCCGGGAACTCGGCAATCGGCTTCCACTGGCAAGTCGCTCAAGCGACGTCGTTGGTTAATGTCGTGGTTGAGATGTCCACTGCTTCTGGCACTAAGCATCAAGGTAAGAAAGGGACAGTATCTCTTGGGACAAGCCTAATTCTTTGTGACAGGTATATTCATGGAAAACGGAAGGTGGGCGTTCATTATAACTTAGAAGTGTTTGCTTGGCCTATGCTCACCCGCCTTGATCTCTCTAGTGGTGGTTTCATGGGAGGTGGGTAGCCATAACGATATGCAATATGGACGCTCACATCTTGCCAGACATCATCTTTAATGGAGGTAATCAATGACCTTGAGCGAATGGAACAGAATAATGAGCTTTCATTCAGGACATATGGGTATTCAGGTTGGAAATCAACAGTTCACGGTTCGCAACCTTACAGTCAACAATGCCAATGTTGGTGAGTGGTGGCCGTGATGTATGTAAATGGACGCTCATCAGGTACTCCCCAGCTGTATCGGGCATCTGGAACTGGGGTCCGTTATTTCACTGTCGAGCAACAAGACCTTTCTCTAACAAATCCATCAGGGTTCACATTCCAAGGCGTTACTATCAACAACTGCCAGGTCAGTGAATTTGAGCCATCTGCGCTCCGACGAAGAGCGTGCCTGATCGTCTTTCACAGGTTGGCTTTGACTTGGCCGTTGGTGGAGCCACGATAGCGAATCAGGTGAAATATCTCTTCGTGGACACAGTTTCTTCATTATTTACCAGACTTATGCAGGGTGTTGGCTCTGAGGCCATCATCGATGCAGTCGTTACCAACACACCTGTATTCGTTCGGTCCTCTATCGCTAGTAACGGTACCCTTCCGTACTCCTTGGTTCTCAACAATATCAAGTTGTCGAACGTTCCAACGGCTGTTGGTGTTGCCAATGGAGCTACTATCCTCGCGGGAGGTACTACTACTATCGCCTCGTGGGGTCAAGGAGACGTGTACTCTGGAACTGGCGGTCAGAAGTCCTGGGTGCAGGGAAACATTGTCTCCGCCAACAAGCCCTCAGCGCTCCTTGATAGCTCGGGCCGAATCTTTGGAAAGGCACATCCTCAGTACGCAACCTACGCAACAAGCCAGTTCGTCAGTGTCAAGAGCCAAGGTGCCAAGGGTGACGGCAAGACAGATGACACTGCTGCTATTCAGAACATCTTGAATCAGGTATGGCCTGCATCTATGCAGACACTGGAATCACAGTCCTAACATGTTTTTCTCGCAGTACGCTGGATGCAAGATCATTTTCTTCGATGCGGGTGTATACTACGTCACGAACACGATCGCCATTCCTGCGGGAACTCAGATTGTGGGGGAGGCATGGCCCGTCATCCTTGGAGGAGGCAGCAATTTCCAATCTCAGACCAACCCGCGCGTCGTCGTACAAGCGGGGACTGCTGGCTCCCAGGGTATCCTGGAGATCAGTGATATCATCTTCTCCACGGTCGGTCCTGGTGAGTAGAGTGCTACCTGATCACGGGTGATACCAATCTTTTCCAGCTCCCGGGGCAATCTTGCTTGAATGGAATGTCCACGATCTCGCTGGTCAGCAAGGCGCCGCTGGTCTCTGGGATACTCACATCCGGTAAGTCAGCTGTGTTACTGCGGGGAATTGGCTCATCCCTTGTGATCGACAGGCTTGGAGGAGGTCTGTACGATACTTCCTCGATATACAGCACCAATTAATAGAGTATATTTAGCTGTGGGTACCAACATGCAACGTGCGAACTGCCCAAATGGCACTGTGAACACGGCATGCCAGGCTGCCTTCCTGGGTATCCATCTGACTTCTGGATCCAGCGCATACTTTGAGGTTCGTGGTGTTGATTCATTTATCCCTACGTCGTAGCATTCATCGAACGATCAGGGGACCTGGGTATGGACTGCAGACCACGATCTAGATGTCCCTGGCTCGCTTCAGACCTCGATATTCACTGGGCGTGGTGTCCTTTCGGAATCAGCGGGACCTGTTTGGTTCATTGGAACTTGTAGGTCGGTCGTATACTTGTCCTTTCCTGATCCTGACAATGTTCATGGCCACAGCTTGTGAGTCTTCCTGAGTCTATTGCTCCATAAATGTGGAATCAATGATACGCTATGCTAGCGGAACACGGATCTCTTTACCAGTATAACTTGGTGAACGCCCAGAACCACTATATCGGCTTTGCTCAGACCGAGACTGTAGGCGATCATCTGGTATATCTCTTCCGAGTTGCAGTTGACATTATTCCCCCCCTCAGCCTTACTATCAACCTATCCCTGCTGCCCCAGCGCCATATAGTTCCTCTTCCACCTACCATGATCCTACCTTTTCCAGTAGTATCAACGCGGCTTGGGGTATGTACGTGCAGTCCTCGTCCAACATCTTCCTCTTCGGTGAGTACCACAGTGATCCCGCGTGGTCTTAATTTACGACTGACACACACTCACTTAGGCGCTGGCTTTTATAACTTTTACCAGGTAAGTATCTGTTCACGCAACTCGAAAGCCATTTGATTATCGGACACCCTTCATAGGATTACGACCAGACCTGCCTCACCTCCAACTCGTGTCAAACACAGATCTTCAACATCGACTCGGCGTCGAGCGTGACTGTCTACGGCCTGTCTACTGTCGGCTCGACGTACCAGCTCAGCGTGGATCAAACCGGCGTCGTACATCAGGCCGACAATGGGGATGGGTTCCAAAGCACGCTGACTGCCTGGAGCAAGTGAGTGCAAGAATTCAAGTTTGGAATGGAGGCAGTCGCGTGTTCCGCCCCCTTTTTATTTCCCGTCTCCGTCTCCCAAGGCGACTTTGGACATCATTGCTGTTTGTATAACGTATAGTACGATTCAGAGCATTGTTGATCATATGCTTGTATCCTGTACAATAAATTGGTCGGAATCAAGTAACTTGTATTTGATTAGTCGTGTCAGGCGTTCGATGGGATTGGTTAGTACTCACTCTAACCCAGTATCATTGATTCGATCGTAACAAGAAACCACAAGTCGGCGGGACGGCCACGCAAAAGCAAAATGTCGCCCCGTGCAATCGACTGGAGGTAATTTCCCTGAACTCGATACAGAGTTGATCGAAATCCAGAGAATGGAGATTGAGCTCAAACTACACCTGCGGTACTAGGAACGGCTATCTTCCCTCGACACGTTCAATGGTCTGCTCGTTATGTGCGGATGCACTGTTTCAGTGACCGATATGAGCCCACGGAGCACAGTGCATGCCAGTTGATATGTTTTGCCGGCGTAGACTGTGGGACAAAGTGGTAACAAGCGGTGACCTCGATAATGCCAGGCATGGGAACCGTCAGAGAGAAGGAATTAATAGTCTGTTGGGAATCCGTATACAACCATAACCAGACACATATCCAAGACGATCTACTAACACTACCTGATAGTCCCTGAAGCCGAATCCAACAACACGTTCTCAAGAATTCGTAGTAAGCAAGACAACTCGACCCGCGAAGCGTACTGCTTGTCAGCTACCGTTCCAGCTGGAAAAACACCATCGAATCTTCGTGTTGTTCCCAGTACCTACGCCTGGGCGCTCCCTGTGGTCCGGGAACAAGACGTTGTGCTGCCGATGCCACGATGAGGTGGATTGGATCCGACACATCGAATGTCTTGATTGCCGTGTGAGGCACTACCAAGCGCCCTAGCTGGCCATCGTACGGGATGCTCTCGGTGCGGTTTGAACCCCGTTTAGCTTCACGTCTTTCGGATTGGTGAACATGGTAAAGGGCGAATAAGATTGCCGCAAAGGTCATGGCCGCTGCCAGCGTAATGGGGACAAGAGCATACATCCGCATCCTGCTATTGAAGGTCCATCCCATAGTAGTGATGTTCTGCGTTCCAGCCATGGGTATTCGCATAGAAGTGATATTCTGAGGATATGCTGTGTATCCAGAACGGAGCGCCTTCGTGCAATACGTCGTCAGGATTATGTATTCGTATAAATGCAGAGTGAGACTACACTCACGGTCCCCGCGACTTCAACTGCGCCCCTCCAATACTCTTGCTAGAGCAATATTGGCGAACGTTTCATAACCACGTACCCGGGGTAACACTCACCAGGAATATCTGGTAACTCCGTACCGGTTCCTCCGAGAAGGTTGTCGACCCAGAAGTTAACAGCGATGAGAGCATATCTCCCAGAGAATTCAGCCTGGCAGTCTGAAATCCCCACTCTTCTAGTTCGATCAAAATTGCCACCCAATAATTTAGATTGTGTTGGTACGGAATCGCTGTGGTATTTTGAGGTATTGAGGTGACGAGTTGATTCGCGTATATTACGGACGATCGGGTCAAGAGAAGCACGATCTCGCATATTGTTGGAGGTAACGAAGCGTACTTCCCGACTCCAGTGTGGTAGACAACTAGCAAGAACTGTCAACGAATCCACGACAGCGACGAAGGTTTCCGGCTCACCGATCCTTCCGGTGTTCAGTGAATCCTGCCAGGTGTACGGGCAGACGACCGACGCAAGATAATTGCTATTATTAAAATTGACTGCCGCCATCGAAGCGATCATCCCCTCGCCACTTATGTCTACGAGGCAGCAGCGTTAGCGGCTCAGTATATCTGACGAATATACCATACTCGGGTTGCAGCTCATGCGTGGCAGAGTAGTATTGACAACCGGCAAGATGCCACTGATGTAACCATCCATGTCGAAGGTCGCATTCACAGAGACCGCCGCTATTTCGATCGGGTACCAATCAGCGGGATTTGTGTAGTTGTAACAGGTGACGTTTGCTGTCAAGCCTTGCTGAGTGATATTGTAGGTGGAAGATAATCCGGTAAGACCGGAACTGGCTTTCAAATTCGCTGGAACAGGTCCACCACCGAAGGAAGCGGGAGTCCCGGACACTGATGTCGAGCTGGTGTTTTGGGTGCCACCGTATCCCGTCACTGCTGAAAGAATCCCACCTAAAAGCAACGTTTGCTATCTGCCGGTCTTTGGAATTGGCTTCGAGCACATACCAGTGGATACATTGTATGTGACATTATTGAAGATGAGGATACTTGGCTGTCCAGATGCATATGCAGTCGCACTAGTCAAACCACCAATCAAACCGGAGGAAGTAAGGGAGTTAGCCGAATCTAATGAGGTGTGTGCATCAGATGTTTCGTCACTGTGCAGGACAGAAATGGACTACTCGGCGGTGTAATGATCGTTCCATTGGAAAAAGTAAAAGTGGTGTTCATATCCCGGCCAAGAACAGCGTCGAATTCTTGGATACCGAGATCCAGTTCCTCGCCATTCATGGAGACAAACACATTAACTTGGACAGGGGAAAGGAACGTGGTCCAGCTATCAAAGCTTCGATAAGGATCGTTAAACACCTCAAGAGCCTATGCTTGAACATACGCGGAATTCACCAGGCCAAACACCATAGCAATGATCAAAGTTCCAAGTGTCGGGCCGAGGTATCTGGGTTTGCGCTTGAGTGAGAACGAAGCACTCGCCGCTGCGACACCTATGCTCAGGTAGGCTAGTGATATAGATCTCCGGGTGCCAATGTACTGCCTCAGTGCATGTTTAGCCGCTCTTGTAAAACAGCTACATAAACGAACACTGAACAGTGAATCCACGTGTATTATTGAAGGATATGTACCTCAGTGTCATGGAACTTACAACAGTTGCAATCATGGTGACAATGATAGTTGTGTCTGTGGGGTTTTGGTACACCCATATTGCCACGACGTCCGGTAGAGGAAGAGAGTTTTTGAGCCTGACAACGATGTAAAATGCCCATGCGATATTCAAGATGAACAATTGGGTGATTGCGATGCCTAAAAGGTCCTGCTTTGGCTCGAGTACCATGGAGTCAGGGCGATTAGCTGGGGGATGAGAGTAAACCTGAATGAAGTGGACGGTGCTGGTTCCAAGTCCTTACTGCAGTGCTGCACGCGTTCGCAGCACAAAAGGGTGCTGGTCAAAACTCATATAGCAACAACGTAAAGGCTAAGTCTGCGTTTGGTTAGGCTGATTAGCGCGCATGCTACAACTTTGGAATCGCTTACACGCTCATTGGCCAATGAGAGAACAGGAGAGTGCGCCCAGCTCGCTCAAGTTCGGGAGAGCTCATCTTTGCCGTGAAGGCCAGTGTGGCCACCTGATATTTTGCCACTTTGCAAGACTTGAGTACCCAGATGCGGCTCGGGCTACCTTCAGGTTCAAGGGGACCACGCTGTGATGCGTCGAGGCTCGGATCTCGTCTCGTCGCGGGGTTGATGACTCGAGGACTGCCACTGTTCGGATCCGGACTCGCTTTACCTTTCTCGGCAAGGGCCGCAGGTTTTGCGTTCACAACGCCAGACGGAAGAACTGCGTGTGATGCGATTGTCTCCCAGTTATGCGTGGAGTGCTCCTTCCAGCAGATGCGGCCCCGTAACTCCGTGATCAATCGAGAGTTCAACCTTGGTCCTCGGAAGACCAGATGCAGAGTGTTCCACGAATCCCAACGTTCGAACGGTCGCCTCGAAGGGTAGACTCCGGAATGCAGAAAATCAATATGGTATCCAAACAGTATCGATGAGCAGTCGAGAAGTTGCAACTTGTCGGACGTTGCGGGCTGGGACTTGCCAGCACACGCGCGAATCCGGGCCGAGTTTGCCATTTCCCCTCTCTTGCGCCGGTCACCGCGCTTGTCGACCCTATTCTCACTCCGCATCGACCATCGAGATTCAATAGCGCGAGGGACTCGGCGCTCCGACCCCGACTTGAAGCTGGGCAGCGCCCCACGTCCATACATTCCGGTCTCGCAGTGCCGGATCAATGATCCACCTTCTCGCCGATCATCGCAAACGGCGTGGTTTCCTCAACCACGAGGAATAAGCAGTTTTGATCGTGTATGTACTTTAACTGGATGATGCGGATACCACGTTGACCCTGCGTACCTTTTCACGCACGCTCTTCTGTCCTCAAACACATTGGACGAAGACTTGTTGTGACGGCACGTGACTCACCCATCCCACCTTGCCAGAGGAAATGTAGGACCATAGCGCACCCTCTCGACTTGACTACGACACATACAAACAATAAACAGAAGGTTAGCAAAGAATGGCAGGTATGCAAGAATAAAGATAAGTGACAAAACCAATACCTCCCTCCCTCTTTCCCTGACACACTTCAAAAAAAGGCAGACCATCTGCATCAACCCCTACCCCTAGATTATTTTACCATACCCTGCTCCTACCTTTTTCCTCATCCGATGCACCAAAAATCGCTATTCCCATCCCATACCTCCACGAAACCGAGGGGCACATTCGTGCCCATCCATCATCGTCAGCTCTTGGGCGACTGACTCACAGCACCATACCGCAATGGAGTCGGATGGGGTAACAACATTCCCGTATCCCGAGCGTGAGCGTTGGGGTGTTGTGGGTGGTATTGCAACTGATGTTGCTGGATCTGATGTTGAATTTGTTGCGGCGTATGTGGCACGAGTGGCGAAAACGACCCGTGGTCGCTCGGGAGGGGCGTCGAGGATAACAGGGGGGTACACTCGACGGAGGTGATGCGTGTGAGGCTGCGTTCGCGCTCGACGATTCTGTCGATGGGGCTCCGTCAGTGGGTGTCAGGTGCAGAACGAGTAGGATGATGTGAGGAAGGTAGGAACATGTGGGGTGGGAGGGGAAATGGAAGAGGAGTAAGGAGAGGGAATACGCACCCCCGCATCACAGCCGCATTCGTAAGCCGCTTTGCACGCTGCTTACTCTGATTATCCTCATACTGATCCGTCTCGTCGACAATCTCTTCCGAAATGATTTCCTATCCGAGCCACCAGGGCAACCAGGACGTGAATGCAAACGCAAAAAACGCGGGATGACATCAGACCGTCGATCAGAACGACGAGGCGAATCTCACACAGACCCGGCTTACCTCGATGATATCTACATACCACCCGGTCCGTTGGCGAGGAGACCATGACCCAGAGATAAGATGGCGCATGACACCAAGTGGCGCTAATGTACGTACCTTCGAGGGTGATCACGCCAATACCACCACCAGCAAGTCCGGGCGTCCGGCTCACTAGCAATAAATGCGCACGTCCAGTTTGACTTTCGATGGAGGAAACAAGCGTGAGACAAAAACCGAGACCGTGTGGAGCCCCACGTACAAATAATCCAATGCGTGGAAACAATTGATAGATGGATGTGCTTCTGGCAAAATCGAGAGCTTGAAATGAGACACGGGAAGCGCTTTAGCGGGGTCGTACGCGAGGAGCTATACAAACGAGTCATATTAATGAGCATCTGCTGAGGACACGACATCACTGAAGAAAAAAGACCTTCTTAACAAGAAGCAGCCCCCGGAAAGCGAGTGGTTGGTCTGGTTCATGTACGGGTATGCGCGAATAACCGCTGTTGAGTCTATTAAGCGATTGGGCAATCAGAAGAGGCGTTATCTCAAGAAAGGGGATGAACATGCATGGTGTCCACGGTAGCGTGATCCAGGATCGTATCCACACAGAGCGTCACGACGTCCTAACAGGGACGTCTTTCCGTCAGCTTGTACGATTGCATGACAGCGTGTGACGCACCTGGATGGGAGTCATGATGGTTTCCACGTTCTTCGTATTGAGTTCCAAGACGCCGTTGAGGATGCTGATTTCGTCGTCACGGAGGGGCTCCTCGCCGGTGCGATGAAATTGGAGGAAGGACTTGAGCTCCGCCTTCTTGTACGTATGTGCCTCGTTGACACCGAGGACATAATCTAAAAGCTTGGCGATGGGCCAGGCGATTGGGGCTGGTGCGGCCGTACCTTCCGTCGATGTTCTTGACGGGAAAGGAAAGTGACATACCGAACAAATACATGAGACAGAGAACAAAGGGAGCGCAACGAGCGCCGACTGCGAGGCCATATCTCACGCTGATTGCTTGTGGGATGATCCTAGTAGAGGGTCAAGAGCGTTCTAGCAGTTCTAGGAGAGGGAAGGACGTACTCTCTGAAGTGAAACATGGTTGTTGGTGAGGTAAGAATGGGGAAACCGGTGACTACACATACCCGAATATGACTGACGCGGATCAAGAGATGAGGAAGCGTGAAAACAACCAGATAGGTAAGTCGTACCAATGGCGGTTGTGGAGATGGCGACGGCGGCAATACCACCACCGATCTGGGGAGTTCGCCCCGAGTCAGACAAGGTTTGAAGACGTAAGATCAGGTAATGCTCACAGCACCATCCAAGAAGATGGGTAAGCTCTCGTTGATGATCTGGAGAGGCTAGGCGTGAGGAAGGGGGGGGCGACAAGCGAAACGTGTACAGACGACGTTGGCTAGGAGAAGGACCTGTTGTGAAGTGTGAACAAAGAGGACAAGAAAGAGAGATGCGAGGGCACTGACGACGAGGACCCAATGGCGGCCTTTGTGCATAAGATTCAAGACTGGGAAGATGAGGGACAATGGGACGAGAGAAATGGGGCGAACGCACCTTTTTGTGCGTTTTTCTTTTCGACTAGGTCTTCCGAGGAGGTGGCGAGGACTCGAAGGTGAAGTTCGTCGAGGCCCATAAGCCCGAGAGTGAGGCTGACAGGGACCGGGGTTAGCGTGTGTGTCAGCTGTAAGAGGACATGCGAACCCAGCAAACACGCCACCAGCTAGGACGAGGACGGCACTGGTGGCGATTTTCCCCCAGAATTCGGGTGACCCGACTGGCTCCTCCGTGGTTTTGGGTGGGCCATGGGTTAGGACGTGGAGGAGGGAGAGGATCATTGCCCCTGACGATGTGGTCGTACGTAGAGACAAAACCCCTCTTATAACTTGCAACTTTCCGGCAGGTTTGAAATGCCGTTAACGATAACTTGGGCCTCATTCCGATCAAGTCATAAATTATTTTTACTACATAATAGTACTACAGTTTGACTTAGACTATAGTCCACGGCTCGAAGGGATCAAATCCAGGCCCCCTGGATCAAATCGATCAAACAAGACACATGGCAACGACGAGGTGGTCGTTCCCAAAATTTGGGGTGTAGTCGTATTTGTTTCGTGCTCCAAGTCGCTACTAGCATGTAGAA
>QFEM01007344.1:0-12214 GCA_003316205.1 Boletus bicolor
GCTTCGCAACTTTTCTCTTCCAACACCTCGAGTCGCCCTTCAAGCCTCTCCACTTCTCGCTCTCGCGATGCCAACTTTTGCCTGTCCTCTTTCCATTGCACACGCTCCTGGGTCAGCTCGTCGCAACGTGCTTGGAGTTCCTCAAACCGCGGTAGCTCCTGTTCTAGCGCAGCGACCGTCTCCTCAGCATTCTGGAGTTCCATGGTCATCGTCGTCTCCAGTTGTTCCTTTTCCAAACGAAGATGGGACAGCTCGCGTGCCAACGCTGCGTTCTTCTTGTTCGCTGCATTGAGAGACTCGGTGGCGGCGCGTAAGTTGGCTTCGAGAGTAGCGATATCGGAAGCGGAGATAGGTGCTTTGGGAATTTGCGCGTGTGCATGCCCAGCGAACAGATGGGCACCATCAAACTTTGACGGGGTGGACGGAGCACTGACGATCGAGCTCATGGTCGAGTTTCGATTCGGCGTGATGGTTCTCGAAGCGTCCAGTTCAGCTCCACCGTTCAAGGAAGGAAGGATGGTCTTTTCCATTTTATGCACAGAGTACCCCAGCACACCAGTACGGTGTTCGAGCAGCTTTCGATATACTTCGCTCGTCCGCTCCGACACGCGCCATAGTTCTTTTTGCCCCGCCGCAACTTTGCGTTCGGCCGTCTCGAGTTGTTCCTCCGTTTGTTTTGAAACTTTTTTGTGCGCTGCGTTCACCCTGGACAGTGATAATCCCGCGTCACGTATCTTGGTTTCAAGTTCGACTTTTTTCTGCATCGCTGTCAGTCGAATCTTGAGAACGTGATACTCCTTTGAAAGGAGAGGTGTCAGGATGAGTAGGAAGTAATTTGATCGTACGCACCTTTTTGAGTTCTTCGACTCCCTCGGCGCTGAGAATTTCGCATTCCCTGCTGTCGACGACGGCTTCGCTGGTGAGCAAGCTCATGAGGAGCTCATCCCGAATATTGACCAATTCAGACGTTCGTTTCCATCCTACGCTACTCTCCGACATCATAGGTTGCGCCAGACTCGGTGGTGGTACACGAGACGAGGAGGGCGTTGGCGAGCCAAGGATGGTCGCGGCACCATTTGGAACCAGTCTGCGGGTCGGTGAGGTGACATTGAAGGATGCGATACTGTTCGTGAGTGAGCGTGCCGAACCGGGCGTCGACGCGGGCTTTTGGGATGGGACAGAAGGGCTTCCTGGCGTCTGTTGGCTCGTCGGAGATGTCATTTGAGACTGCTTCGTCCTTTCCTTGCGAATGACCAGGCCTGGCGTGCCACCTGTGGGTTTGCCATCCGTGGGGGAGGGAGGCAGGGAGTCCTGAGGGGGCCGGGATGATTTTGAAGGAAGTAGAAAGGGCGCAGGCGGTGGTGTGGATGGTGCTGGGGGTGGTGGTTGAGGCGGAGGTGGTGGTGGTGGTGCGTTGGACCCGCCTCCAATGAGAAATCTACGGACGCCGTTCATCAATTGCTCAACGTCGCCAGCTGTGACATTAAATGTTGTCGTTGCTAGCGACGACGGCGACGGCGACGATAAGCGTAATAATAACTAGCTGGCAGTAGTTCAGACTACGTCCGTTTGCATCCGGGTTTCGGTTGTTGCGACGTGAGCCGGCCGAAGTTAGTTTACTCGGTGGGGTAATAGCATCACTTGCCGCCGTCCGACTTACGTTTGTTCTCGCCGACCAACACGATGCTCACAGCCGAGTATTGACCAGAAAATCCTCACCGCATTGCATTGCACGCTGAATGTCATCCACGTCAAGTCGGCCATGTCGTTTACCTTCCAATGGCCCCGCTTTTCCGACCAGTTCCACGCCGATGCAATCCAGATGCTCAACAATGCACTCAACAAGGGAGATAAACCACCCGTGATTGCAGACAAGATCGAGGTCGTCGAGTTGGAGATGGGCACTCAAGTGCGCGTCGTCCGCCGTGCTGTAACCCTACTCACCGCACTCACCCGTCTACTAGCCTCCCGAACTAGAAATTCGGGACATTGGCGATCTTACCACGGATCAATTTCGAGGCATATTTCGTCTGACGTACGCTGGAGACGCACACTTGGTCCTCAAAACTAAAGTGCAGGTACGAATGATTTGTCTTGTGTGTACATTTCGGGAACCCGTGATGACCCTTCCGTGCACAAGGCGAATCCCCTGAACCATAAGCAACCTGATATACATCTCATGTCTGGTTCGAGAGGAATGCTGGCAGCCAGAGAACCTCTCGTCGTACCCATGCTTCTTCGCCTCTCCCACTTCAAGCTGAACTCGTACGTCGTCCTCGTCGTCTCCAAACAAAAGGGTATCACTCTCGTATTCAAAACCGACCCTCTCCAAAACGTCGATATCAACAGCACCTTCGACTCTATAGCCGTCATTCAAAAATTCATACAACGCGAAATTGAGGGACAGCTTCGTCAAATGTTCAGAGAGGATTTACCGGGGATCATTCATCGTCTGAGTCAACAATGGGTCAAGGCAAAGGTGGAAGCACCGTATCTCGACAAACGGCCGCCGGCGGTGGTGCGTCGGCCATTCGATGCTGCTTCCGCGCCAGACCTGTCGCATGTGTCTGATGGTCTGTTTGGTCCCGGCCTTGTTGCGCTACAGCAATCTTTCGCGCGTGCACCGTCGCTGGGGACACTTTCGTATGGGCGTGTTCGTTCTGTCTCTGGAGTTTCCGTCGCCAGCTCGACTCGGAGGACGTCGCAGAGCATTCAACCTACACCCTCTGTCCTTGTTATTCCATCTCCAGCCGAACCTACGGGTTCCCTACCTGAGCTCGAGAATTTTGACCCAACATACGGGCTTCGACCAGACGGACTTCCCACGAAGAGCGTTTTCTCGGGCTTTGGCCGTCTATTCAAGCAAAACAAGGGCCTTGCGGATCTCACGGAGGAGCAGTCGGAAGTGGACGAGGAAGAAGAGAGAGAAGAGGAGGGAGAAGAAGAAGAGAGCAGGTCATACTCGGAGGTAGACTGGGAGAACACTTCAATTGACTATTCGCCACCCGCCACCCTGCCACCAGACGACTCCCCCACAGAGTACGAGACTATCCCCGCTATCGGTGGAGGTACCATCACCCGTCCGCGAGTCTACCATTCCCAGTCAATGATACAACCTCCAACCGAAATATCGCGAACCACCACTGACGCAGGTAGCATATCAGCGTCTACACCTAGCCTCCGACATCCTGTGTCGCCGTCACAGCAAGCTGGTCCCTCACGAGCTAGTTCGTTCCCATACGGTACACCACGCATACCTCTTACCCATCGCCCAATCTCCAGCTATAACCCCTACTTCCCGCAAACACCCGCGTACTCTTCTTCTGAGCGCCAACGCACACGCTCCGAACCTGCCTGCGACATCACACCATCACGTCCTCGCCATGGACATCGCCCAGTCACGCCGGACAGCCTTGATACCCACTTATCCCGATCGACCAGCAGCAGCCTCGTTCACTCCATCGAAACGCCACCTACGACAGAGCCTCCCCACTCTGCCCATAGCCACGAATCCATCAACAAACCACCCCCACCGTCATTTCGCCGCCTCTCCGTCTCGTCTCCTCCCGCCGCTAACCTCGACCCGTTTCACTCTGGCTCTCCTCCACCGCATCATGCCATGTCCGAAGCAGACCCCAAGATTATCCTCCGTCCAACCTTGAACAACACGTTGCATCAACTGTCAACGCTCAGCTATTCAAACCATACATTGTCCCCCTACACCCGTTCGTTGGAACATTTCGCTGTGCGGAGTGGCCCTCCTCGCACGCTCAATGCATTCGGGGTACGCGCTCCACCCGAGCGGCGCCCCGTCAAAGCGAAACGCAAACGAACGTATCGCATCGGGGGAAATCCACAGCCCCAGCCTAATCCAGAACCCAAGGGACACCCACCGCGCACGTCTGTACCCTCGCCTGTTCCCTCCGAATTCGATCCGTCCGAGATTGACCGGTATTTTCGGACGGGGGATGATCCTGGTGGACTTGATGGGGAGCCTGGACCGAGTGGGCGTGGAAGACAGGAGTTGCATGCACCGGATTCACCACGACGTGCGCCTCCGCTGGGACCTTTGCCTCGGTATCCACGAGACACGTACGAGACTCTGCGTCGGCGACGCCCATAGTCTGCTCCCTTTCTCCTCTCCCTGTCTTTGTCTTTTCCTTTCCCCCCTTCGCCAAATATTGTTGTGGCATCCATGGTTGACCTGTGGGCCGGGTCAGACCCGTGACTGCTGGTCGGCGGAGAAATATATAAACGCGTTTATTGCATGCAGATTAGATATCCCTCGCATTCGTTTCCCTTGTTCGTGTTCAACGTGTATCAAATACGTCTCAATCTTCTCCTCTTCATATGAATGATTATGAAGACGTGCCTTCCACCGCTTGCATTTCGGACAATATTCACGTACGAGTCACATTCTATTCTAAGAAACACTGATCAAACTTCAAACACATCCTACGCGAACACATCCTCCGGTCACCGCTCCGAAAACTGAGGGGGAACGTCTTATCGTCTCGACGTTTTCGACAAACGCCCGTAGACAATTCAAAGTTTCCTCCCGTGGAATCTCGCAAAAGTCCTCTCGATGAGACAAAGCCTGATTCAGCTTTGAGCCCAATTTGAGCCAATTGCCATATTTGGATGTGGCAGAGCCGTTGCCTTCCATTTTTTCCCAAACCACCGTATCCGAGAATCAGGTTCAGTCAGCCCGTATGGGTTCGAGAGGTACTTGTCTCTTTCTGTCGGCGTGGAAAGCTATCAAATGACGTACACACCAGTTGAACAGTTGCATTCACGGGTGGAGTCCCTTGTAGCCAAGTTTGGGGAAGGAGGCGGGACCAATTACATTGACGAGGCGATCGTCCTCGATCGCGAAGCATTGGAACTTTTGCCACCCGGCCACCCCGAGCGATCCGTTTCCTTGACTTGGCTTACAGTTCATCTCATCGATCGTTACAGCCAGCTCGGGGTGATGATGGACCTCGAGGAGGCTATTGTCCTCGACCGGGAAGCGCTGGAACTTTACCCGCCGGGACACCCGGACCGGTCAGTGCCTTTGAACAACCTTGCAGATGGTCTCTACGCTCGGTACAACCAGCTTGGGGCAATGGAGGATCTCAATGACGCCATTGTCCTCGACCGAGATGCACTGCTGCTTCGCCCACCGGGGCACCCGGAACGTTCAACTTCATTGAATAACCTCGCGGTTCATCTCTCTACCCGGTACGAGCAGCTTGGAGAAATGGAGGATCTTAATGAGGCTATTGTCCTCGACCGGGAAGCACTGGAACTCTGCCCACTGGGGCACCCGCATCGCTCAGAATCTTTGAGCAACCTCGCAGAGGTTCTATCCACTCGGTACGACCAGCTCGGAGCAATGGAGGATCTCAATGAGGCCATTGTCCTCGACCGAGATGCACTGATGCTTCGCCCACTAGGGAACCTGGAGCGGTCAATGTCATTGAACAACCTCGCAGTTCGTCTCTTCACTCGGTACGGCCAGCTCGGGGCAATGGAGGATCTCGACGAGGCCATTGTCCTCAACCGAGATGCACTGGTGCTTCGCCCACCAGGGCACCCTTTTCGGTTGACTCATTGGTCAACCTTGCGGTTTACCTCTCCGCTCGGTACGGTCAGTTCGGGACAATAGAGTATCTCAATGAGGCCATTGTCCTCAGCCGAGATGCACTGGTGTTTCGCCCACTGGGGCACCCACTTCGGTCGACATCATTAGACGACCTTGCACTTTACCTCTTCACTCGGTACAATCAGCTCGGCGTAATGGAGGATCGCAACGAGGCCATTGTCCTCGCCCAAGATGCACTGGCACTTCGCCCACTAAAGCACCCAGATCGATCAAGGTCATTGGGGAACCTTGCATGCTATCTCCGTTCTCAGTTTGCACAGTCAAGTCAGTTAGATGACAAGGATGAACTATTTAGTCTCTATGCTATGCTCGCATGTGCATCCCCAACGGTGTCTTCTACCGATTTGTCTGCCACCAGAGCATGGATTGATGCAGCTGAAGATTTCCAACATCCCACGACGCTTCTAGCATATGAGACCTCTCTTCAATTACTCGTCCATCATCTCGCCACTCTCCCATCTTTACCCCAACATCTCACTGTACTGAAGAACCTCATGTTGTCGCTCGCAGTGGACGCATTCTCAGCTTATCTTCGTCACCACTCTCCCATTAGTGCGGTCGAGCTTCTAGAACAAGGCCGGTGTTTTTGGAGCCAGCTCGCTCGCCTTCGGTCCCCCCTTGATGATGTCATTGCATCCGGCCCGGCAGGGAAAAAATTGGCGGACAAGTTTACACAATTGACCTTGCTCATTCGCAAAGCCCTCGATTCACCTGGTGCAGATCAGCATGATCGGGTGTGCCGTCTGAACGTTGAATTAGAAAAAGTCGTGACCGGTATCCGCGAGTTACCCGGGCTCTCACGTTTCCTTCTCCCTTCGCTCTTCTTCGATCTCCAACAGGCAGCACGCGAGGGTCCTGTGATTATCGTGAATGCGAGCAAGTACGGCTGTGATGCTCTCATTGTCCTAGTCGACCAGCATCCCGTTCACATCCCATTGTCGATCACAAAGGAAGATGTTCGCGAAGTTTCGTCAAAGCTCGGTGCCTTGACTGTGCGCGCAAAGTCGATGGACGTGACAAGAGATCTCGCCATCGTCTTGCGGGGCCTCTGGGACCATGTTGTTTCCCCCATTGTCGGCTTCCTGCAGATGATACATCCAACTCAATCACGCATCTGGTGGTGCCCCACCGCCGAGTTCTCACTTCTTCCTCTGCATGCTACTGGTCCGTATAGGAAGGGACAACGGAATCTCTCTGACCTGTATATCTCGTCTTACACCCCCACTCTCACTGCCCCTGTTCGTGCTAGACAACAT
Organism: Boletus bicolor; assembly: GCA_003316205.1. Classification (NCBI taxonomy): domain Eukaryota; kingdom Fungi; phylum Basidiomycota; class Agaricomycetes; order Boletales; family Boletaceae; genus Boletus; species Boletus bicolor. The sequence continues at coordinate 6,904 of QFEM01007344.1, forward strand.
GATCCATCGAATTCTGCCGAATGGAAACGATTCGTTGCTATAGGTCAAGCGAAAGCCGTCGGCGCGAGTGAACTCGTTTCCGTAGGCGCCGAGCTGGCCACCATTGGTCACATTCACACGCATCGAGGGACCTGAATCCTGCACTGCCCGGGTCAAGGAAGAGCTTAGCAGGAATGACTATTGAACACATCATCCGGTGTGAGCTGGAGAACCCCCAGTTTGCGTATCTCTCCGCCTGTGATTCACCTCGCGTCGGCGATGCCATTCGCCGGGTTCCGATCTATCATCGGGATAATGTGGGCGGTGGACGACGGTGAGACAAACAAGATCACGTCAGTGTTCTACGATCACATGAAGGACGAGTCTGGTCGTTTGGATCACACCCGTGCAGCATTCGCGCTGAACGAGACTATGAAAAAAGTGGTGGATATACCATTTGACCAACATATCTTATATATACATCTTGGTGCCTAGTTTGCATCCTCGTTCGCAGGCTCCTTCCCACCGACGCTTCAAGTGTGAGGGCAACATACTAAGCAGATTTCTAGTACCTTCGGTGTAGCGTGGTTTTTTTCATGTTCTGCTGCTGTGGCGGACGATGTTTACCAATGTTTTACACCAGCGCCATTCCGTGAATGCTCGACGACGAACGTCTATGCACACGCGACCGCTTTCGACGAGACTTGTTGTCCTCCTCGGTGCCAGTGACTGTATCCTCACATCCAATCACCGGTACCATGGAGGACAACAAGTTGTAATTGGAAATACATAGATAAGAGAAACGTATACAAAGCGTTTGTCGACCCAACAGTCTCGACGTACAGATAGACGTTGAGCATGCGGGCCTGGCGTAACTTGAAACCCCTTGAATCTTCCAACTTTGCTGCCATACGCTTTTCGGCCCCGTGTAGCGTCCACGTTGTCAAGGATATTTTCCAGCATGGATATCGTACTAGCGTGCATCTCTAAGTGGAAGTGTCACATCGATGCTGATGCACTCTGTAAACGTAGTACTGAGCCGAATTTATTCTTCATCGACGTTTCCTTCAAAGCTTCGACGCCCACCCTGTGCCAGGTGTGCACCGAATGATCCGCTATAGTGAAATGAATGTCTGTCGAGGGCAAATGCGGGCTTGAACGGGCCCCCTAGTAGGCCTGAGCGCTGAGCCGTGGCCTAAATTTCTGTCTAGGAATTAATAGGGCGCCTCTTCTCCACCACGCCTGTTCGTCGTGGCCGCCATCCTACACATTCATATGACATTCTTCGCGAGATTCGCGCGTTCCAGAGACCTCTCCAACCTGCGCTTCAGCATGTCAGAGACGCGCTGAGCTTATTCGAGGTTCTACCTCCTATTATGGCGTTGCGGTTTTGGTTGCATCGAGATGTAAGCTTCACCAACACATTAATATTGATGCACACTGATCGAAGAGCAGGTCTGTCTCGCCTTCCGCGTAGATGGGGAGAACTGGTCACTGGTCGCCGAGCAACTTAGGCTTTTGCCTGGTTGCGCGATGGGCCTCGGCTCTTTCTTACCATGTATCTGCGCAGGAGGCCATACCGTTATCAACTGCACAGCTGATCTCCTTACGGCCTACGCCCCGAGGGAAAATGATGGCGGTCGGAAATTCAGAGCATATAGGTGAGCTGATCGACGAGAAAGTCCAACCTTAATCGAAGGTCCTTGACAGTTTGCCACATATGATCCTTGCGCTCTGGAGAAGACGGCACTGTTTCATTTCCGCCACGTATACTTCTTGACGGCCTTAACCTCTGTAAAAGGCCTCAGGTTCATCGTCGATGGCAAGGGCGGACGAGCAGCACTGAGTCGGAGACAATTGGATCTTTTCACGGAAATGTTGAGGCGACTGACCGAGCGCGTATACTGGCACGAGTGGGACAACACGCAGAACGAGAATAAGCGCTCTGAGGAGAAGGGGATACGGGTGGGCGACAACTGCTGGGACGACACGTCAAACGTGGACACGTTGACGGCCAATGGCACCTGCATCAGCAGCCTGAGAGCAACCATTACGTTACGCTTCTGAAGGCCTTTGCGAGCCTATGCGAGGGTTAGTGAGGACTCTGATTGGACCAGAGCACCTGTTACGGCGCTAACCTCTATATATGGAGCGAATAATGTAGCATTATGCTCGGCTAGTTTTCTAGATGCTGGGACGACGGCACCAAGTCAAACGCGGACTTTGATCGTCGACGGTATGCAGGACGGGGGTGGATTACATAAAGAAATAGTGATAAACACATGCCAAGATAAATAAAACAAAATAATGCAATCAAAGAGGATGTATAGCTGAAAAAATATGACAAGCGGGCCGGGCGGCATCAACGGCGAGGCTCAAGCAAACAAAGCTGGGGTTGCCAGCTGCCCCTCGACACGTTGTACAGCGCAACGAGACAGATCTGGTCGAGCTGAATGCCCTTTGGTCCGACATTCCACTCTGCATAATCCGGGTCGTATGGCTCGTCGCGGTATTTCTGGAGGATATCAGTATGCAGGCAGCTGCTGAAACTGATAATGACTAACCACGATCAGATCCCGAACACCGTTGGCAACCGCCTGTGCAAGTTTTACATGTGTAATAGGATCGCGTGATTTGGTCCAATCCACGGCCGCAAGTGTCTTGGACCAATGTTTGTACCCCGGCCACTGGAACCCGGTGGTCCAACATTTAGCCACAAAGAAAACCACCGTTCAAATTTAACGAGCTCACCTGAATACGCAAAGTAAACGTCTTTTTCCCAATATTGCTAAAAGCCTGTGTACGGTCCCGAATACGAGCAAAGTTGTCCGTGTTATTCAGAATATCAGTGATCGGGATCCCAATCTCGACCGGATTCTCCAAATCGAAGGTGATGGGGGGTTGCTGATCAGGTGAGTTGTGTGACGGTATGCTGCTTGTTGTATATCGATCTTGGGGAATCAAAGGACCCCGCCCAGAAATGTCTGTATTGCTGCGGCTACCCCTGTGCGAATCCGATGCTGTGGGATGTACACTCCGTGCTCGGTCGTGGCGGGGCACCACTTTTTGTGGTGTCGCAAGATTTGAATCATCTGCGAGGTCGACATGGCGAAGAGGCATCAGATGCATCTCATCGACACCAGGCTCCGAGTCTATTTTCTGCAGCAGAGTGCCCACGGTGTCATCGTCTCGGCCGAAAGAGGGCCCGTAGCTATCCAATGACCCGTGATATTGCGCCACTGCATACTGTCCCCATTCGACTGGCATGTCACTTGACAAGGGCGATCGCTCGAGGGCGAAATGAGTTAGTGGATCTTCTTTGTCTCTCAGATAGACAGTACCTGAGAGTGATGAACAACTTTAACAGCAAGGCAACAGAATTCTCACTGTTGTGTCTGGCTATGGCGTGCTCTGACACTAGTGCATCGAGATGGCTCTCCAGGTCCTCAAGCTTCCATGACCGTCCCTAGATCACAGTGATCAGAACACGAGCGCACGAAGAAATCAATTCCTCACCTTTCCAAGCATTTCGAGCATTAATATCCATTGACTGTCATGTGTTACAGCAATTTTCGCGGATGGTTCCTGTATCACCATGAGCATCACTAAGACTTGCATCTTTCGATCTAAGGAATATCGCACGCTACCGACCTTTCTCAACAGATACCGATTGATAACTACCGATGGATGAGGCGCCTAGTCGGTGAAGGTGTCGATTTATATCCACACTGGAGATGCAGAACTAAATGTACCTGTGATATTGGTGGAACATACTGGATTATCACATCGCTTCCAGGAGTCTGTGTCTCTGTCACTTCAGTGGAGCCCATCATTGTTTTCAGGAACGGGATGCGGGTGCTGAGCGCGCCGAACAGTGTGTCAGTAGCATGCCGCTCTGCATTCTGACCTTCTCCAGAAACGTCATTGGGCGTGATTGTAATTCCACGTATGAAAACGGTTTGGTTGTTCTGCCCTTGACGGTCTGGTGCGGGCCCGATCTTGCGCTTAAAACGACCTGCAGGATGCCAAATAGACTCTTCCCGTATGGTTCGTTCATCTACCTCCACCAAGGTGCAATTTACGTAGACTGGGTTAGTGTTTGCAGCTGTCTGCATGCCAAATGACGCAATGGACCATGAACACGTTTTGTAGAATCCGGTGAGTAAGTAGAGAGAGTTGGACCGCGACCATCCGAGTTGATCTTTGAAAAGTTCGAGCCATTTAGCACCATGCTCTCTTGCGTAGTTCTCAAATAGGTTCCTGTGTTGGGATCGGAGCTCAAACGATTGAGCCCCCTGAGGCAAGATAATATGTGCTCCGTCATTAGACAAGGTGGCACTATATTCAGTTGTCTTACGACTGGCCGGTCATTAGCTACTGAGTGGCATGATCGTGGGATGTATTCGTATACCTGATGTCACCCACAGTCAACACCTCCAGTCGGTCAACATCCCATGGTGTTTCGGGGGATGAGACGACCTCACGAGGGAAGATGTCTTCATCAAGACGGCGAGCATCGTATTCCACGCCTAGTGGGAAGTTTAGTCGAAAGCTGTCAGAGATTGCCGGTGACAGAGATGGTTCAAGAATATTGAAGAAAACGTCGAACCGCCCTCGCTCGTCCACAATACCAACGTCTCCGATCTTGAGACCTGTGCTCTGGCGGGCGTCTGGTAGTAAGACTGGGTCTGGACTCCACAGTGGGTAACCTTGTGTGAACAGATGTTTTGCAAAAGCCGCCTGCTCGGACGGAAGAGATTGGATGGGAGCCTGCATGCTGAGGGGCCCAACACAATCGACGGGGAGATGCCCTAGACTAACTAGTGGGAGATGATGATGTTCTCACCCAGTGCATGTGGCAATCAATCAAGCCAAATCCAAGTACTTTATATATCTAAATCGCAGGCGCTGGTCCCTTCCAAGAGTTCTCGATTGAGTCGATGCGGTGCACCAAGAAGTGAGACAGGTACAGTTGTGCAGTGCCTCTTTTGGACGGACTGGTCACATCAGTCTAATCTACAGGCCGCGCGCGGTGTGGTATGTAGTGCTAATAAGGCGATGCGAAATACATTGAGCGAGGCCATGGGCAAGGATAAAACAAACAAAGAAGCAATGCACAGAGAACGAGTGAATCGTAGAGAAAGGGGGGGCGGGGCGGGGCGATGAATTGCATTCTATGTGAGTAGCTTTTCAATGCCCTCACTGTCGGTGGTGAGAGTGCCACCAATCCTAACACGTCCCGGTCCTGTCCTGGAGGAAGTAACCTGTGTTTCTACGTCGGCGTACACGGAAACGGGCAACGCTTTCGACGTCCAGCGAGTCGAAGCTATTC